>JAGXCT010035542.1:0-23420 GCA_022495035.1 Philopotamus ludificatus | reverse complement strand
TATATTAAAAGATCCCATGTTAGATCAAATTAGCACAAATTAGGCATTGACATTGTTATTGAAATTCGATTATGGTAATTTTCCTGAAAAAAGCTCATTATTTGCCTTTTCTAATGCGTTTGAAACACGATACACGCACACTCTAATGATTAGAGTCGCCATAAATGCTTCTAATTTCTGCAAATATGTGGACAGCGATCCTCATTTCAGCACACACATGACGTCACGAGTATAAAAATATCCAGTGATGAAAACCCTGTCTGAAAACCAGGCCGATCGGCGACTACTGAATTAATTTGCAACGGATGGCCCAGCACCGACAATGGCCTGACCCACGATTGTCGCATGCGACATTTGACATCTGGATCCAATTTAGAGTCGTTTCCTATTATGCCTGTCGGAGTGTAACGTATCACCGAAGGCACCTCTCGACGTTTGGATGTAATCTCGATCGGTGTTGTGTTAATGAACGTGACAGAACTCTATTTTGTTGTGTGCCGAAATTATTTGGGCCGTACGTGATGTTCGATCGTCACGTATCGTCGAAAATCAAAAAAACGTCACCGGCTTATCTCTATGGTTTTTATTATTTATATCCTTGCAGTGTCAGATAGATAAGGCAGCTGACAGCCGTAATTGCAGTATTAATTTATTGTCCTGCAATTACAGGTGGGAGGACTTCGATCAGTTTATTCTAATTCAGATCTAATTCTATTTATATATTAAATTAATTCAAATTAATTTGGAAAATGAGTGATGAAATATTTCACTGGTAAAAATAGTATTTAATCTAAATAATGTTTTATTCACTCAGAAAAGATATCAATTATTTGTGTATTCAAGTGATGTGTATGTTGTGCAATGGCATATCCTGAAGTTATCTTTCATTGATCTGAAGATATGGTAATGCGAATGAATAATGTCTAGCAGATATGGAGGGTGTAATAAAACCTCTAAAATCCGCTCATGAATTTTATTATGAGACATTCTTACCGTGTAATGATTTTTTTTCATTATAAAAAAATATAGAAATCCCGAATACCCATTACTATATATTTTTCCGATGTAAATTAGGGCGTTGATAGTCTCTCCGATAATTCTTAGTTATGATTTAATGAAAAAATTGGCAATATCATCGTCGAAATTTGAATATGTTAATGTTAAAAATTAACATCTACTAAATAAGGAAACTTGTCATGTAATCCTCTTATTTTTTTAATAGCTTTTGTGGCATTGAAACCTTGATAAAAAAATGTAGCATGCTATGTTTGACGTGAGCTTATTAAATTAAACTTTAAATTTATTATTCTTTTATGATAAATATATTTTTTTTGTTAAATGAATTAATAAATTAATTATTAATCAGAATTGTATCAGATTTATTTTTAATGTTATTATAAAGCTTCCACTATTAATTAATTTATGTTTAATTTTAATTAAGTTATGGTTGAAAATAATTCCTGATGAGATATAATATTTTTTTCTATTGAAGAACTGTAATATTTAATTAATTATTTTTTGTTATTAATAATTTACTGAGAATTAAATTTATCTGCATTATATTTGCACTCAATCTTTTTTACACGGTTGCGAAATACCAAGGATCACTACGTTACGACGTCATACTGACTCGAAAACATCAGCATCGTCCGAAGGGGGTATCTCAGATACCCCAAGCTTTTTGAGTGAATGAATTCTTCATCAATATCTTCACATTTTTTTTAAAATGAATTATTCTACGAATAAAAATAGTTATTTATGATATGCTTCATAATTTTATAAAGCTTGGGGTCCCTAATATACCCCATCGGCACGGTAACAAAATATTTATTTATGTTAAATTATGTGAAATTAATCAAAAAACGACTGCTGTAATTTCTGGAGAGCTCGAAGTTTGCTAAGAGCTGTTTCTTACCTAAAACGAGCTTTAAAATTCCAACGAGATCTGCGGATTTATGTTGAATGAAAAACTTTAATCACGGTAACTTTCCAACACGTTAACATTAGACGTGTCGTTAGTAATAGTTTTAATAATTAAAATACATGTGTTTAAATAATATTTCGTATAATTTATATATTGGGTTTTCATTGCTATTATTTTAACACGAATTTCTATACCAAAATGTATTTTTTTTTAAATATCACGATTTTTTTTATTTAGGGAAAACATCTTAAATTTTTCTACTGTTTTTATGCACGATTTTAGTAAATGAAAATATATTATTATGCAATTGAAGTTACCTGTTGACTGTTAGATATATTTTCCGCCCAGCCGTATTTTCAGCTTAGAGAATGTCTTTGAAAATTGAAAAATGAAATATGAACAGTGAGAATTTCCAGTTTTCCACAGAACTTTTTGCAATAATATGCAAATAAGTTTTCGAAAGGCACTCAGCCACCGCATTGTTTCATATCGCGCATTTCTTTGAATGAAATTGTTTTCGACAAACTGCACTTTCCGCAAGTTGAGTCCCGTCGAAGCCAATGAAAATTATTCGCCCAGAAAAACTTTTAATCCTTTCGAGCGCGACAGCGAGTTTTAATTTAAAATCTCCCCCGCTCGATTGTGTTTTATGAATGTCGTTGACATTTCCTTGCGTGCGATTAATTTTTCTGGACGCGCGGAAAATTGTAGGGGCGAAAATTTTGTGTTCAATTATAAAGTTTGCATTGAAAGCCTCGCAAAAATTCCGACGTGCCATAATTAATATGAGTGTAATCAACATTGTAATTTAATTTATGCGCTTGCATCGCATTTTCCGGCGGCGAAAAAATGAGATTAATATTTATGTTAATACATCGTATATATTAATATTTATGATGAGTTTTCCGCAGCATTTGCATCGTCGAAATGCCGGAAAAACTTTTTCGACAAGTCACTTCGCCCAGCTCGTTAAAAATTTAATGATACGTTGTAAATTTTATTAGCGTTGACATTTTTTTAACTTAACACACTCTTTTCGGTTATTATCTGAATTTTTAAATACGTTACTCTATCAAATCACCATTTTTAATTAAATATAAAATTAGATTACATATATATTCATTAACCTTATACTTGAAAAAATGAGGTTAGTTATAATTGCTCCGTACAACAATTATTTATATACTCAAATCTGATAAACATTTACAAATTTTAATTGAGAATATTAGAAACATAATAGTTAATATTATTTATAGAATTTTAATGACTAGGTTTATTAGCGACATTATCGCATTTTAAAAATGTATAAATTATAAACTTTATCAAATATTTCGTCAGTCGTTATCGTTTGTAAGTAGTAAATTCTATTCCGTGTCCATTTTACTAGTGATCGCAATAAAAATTGTGATATTATTGTTGATTATTGCAACGGGGAGGTCTGATCCTTTTGATTTTCCGAAAAGAAAATGTCTGATATCATCGCAAAAAAAATAGAGTGATGAAATTAATGATATTTTTGCTTATATATATCTCACATATGTGTCATCAACCACTGCAAAATAAGAAAAGTGATATTCAAACTGTGTATCGACGATAAGGTAGGCAATATTTCAGCTTGCCATTAAGATTTTTCAAGTTTGATAAGAAAAATATGGGAAATTTACGTTTTTCTCAATTAATCTGTGTTTAATCTTCAATTTTATTTTGTTTTCTTTGAAGTAATCCCTATCAGATACACTCGTCCTCCGATTTATATAGAAGATACGTTCCACAAAAGTCCAAGCATATGAAAACAGCTCAAAAAAAATATTCAGAGATATATAAAACCATGTAAAAAAGCATGGATCTCATACAAAATGTATTGATACATTCTGAAAGAACACGTAATATAATATTTACCCTTGCTACTCTTAAAACTAAAGTTTGTCTATTATTTTAAGTCATATCGTGTTTATATCGACATTTAAAACATAGTATAGACAATTTTAAATTGTAAATTAAAAAAAAACTGTCTTGAATACCGCGTAAATCGAGGGATGATTATAAAAAATCATCGAGCACACTAAAATACGAGAAAACTATTTTAGAATCAAAGTATGCATATAATATATATCCTTTTCTAAAATATTTTTTAATGGGGTATCAGATCAAACTCTATGGGTACTTCTTTTTTATTTTTCCAATGAAAATCCCTTTTAATTAATTTGTAAAAAAAATATAATGAAAGAAACTCATAGATTCGACTAAAAGTGGACAGAGTGGAGAGGTTTAAACAACATCAAGATACGTCATGGACAAGGTTGTCAACACAAGAAAAAAAAATACAATTTGAACGCCACTATGTCTCACCGGTAAGTCGTATGTTTATTCACTTCACACGCAAGGGCATATCAGTGAGTTGCTATTTTTTCGTCATAAATTATTTCGCGCAGACACACAAATGGGTAAAATATGGTTCTTTGACCAATCTAAAATGTGATATCTGATATTATTATTAGTATAGTACACTCCTGATTATCCGTGTGCGGATTATCCGTGCGTAAATTTAATTCATATATTATTAAAATCTAAGGTTTCGAAAAAGGGGAATCTACATCGAAAAATTTAGAACACATTTGGAACTCTTGATGTTTGAAAAAGCCAAAAATTAAAGTTGAACTAAAAGAGGCGGAAATAAGATATCTTCTAATTTACATACGCGTCATATTGATTAGTTAAAAAATACAAAATATCCACCAAATTATGACGCATATAATAAATAACTATTTTTATTCTTAGAATAATCCATTTTTATAAAAAATGGAGTTTAGGGGCTCCATGTTTTTTACCTCTTGCGGCCCGAACGACTTTAAACGCCACTGTCAATGCGGATATTATTTCCAATTTCACTCAAGATGGTGGATGTGGAGGAAGTGTATGGGAATGCAAGAGAAGAAGTTGAAATTATCGATCGTATTGGTCAAAACCAGGGCTGTAGAGTCGTGAAAAATGAGCGACTCCGATCATTTGATCATTTTTTTAATGCGTAATAATGAATGTGTATAGCGTTTAAATATTATACGTGTAGGTATCTGTAACAAGTATCTGTAAAATGTACGAAACGTCGCAATAGCCGCCAGAACACCACAAATATATGCCATAATAAATCGAAGAGCTGGAAAGGGGTTAATTTTGGATCAAGCTACTAGATGGGGTAGTACATACTTAATAATTCAGCGACTTATTGAACTTAAATTTTACCTAGAGGACATGGCCAACCCGAACGTGACTATGACTGAAATGCAATGGAAAGAATTAGAAGAACTTGAAGTCTCGCCATTCTTATATCGCTACAAAAGTGTTGTAAGCAGAAGGTGAATTTTTCAAGGAGTGGAAGAGCATTATTTTTTGTTTGTCTAAAATCTAGAGTAATACTATTGCTGATGGAATAAAAAACATTTACTGGACAAGGACCCCATGGTTCGACCCATATTCACGGAAGAACAAATAAATAGAGCTAAGAACGCTCTGTTTGAATTAACCATTCGTATGAAAGGCCTTCGAGTGGGAAACGAGACGAAATCAAATAGTTTTGATCAATCAATACTTGAATTATCATCATCTTCATCCGACACCGCTGAATCTCAAGACGATTCCATAGCCCTGGTCAGAACACTGCACTGACTTCTCTTGACACTTTATTGGAGTGCATCGACCGATGGGGATGCAAATGTAAGGGTAATAGCACTAAGGAAAATTCGAAATGAGAAAGGTAACAAGAAAATTATCTCGAAAAGATATAAATTTCCTTGTTGCTATATTAGTTGTTCAGCATTATATGAATTATTCATTCGATACGTATTAAAGAGTCAATAACTATCAACCCGGAACGATATTTACGATACATGGGTTATTTATAGTGCTATGGTTTTAATAGTTAATGGCGCCCTAAACCCAACGATTGCATACGCCTATGTATAATTAAAGAAACCGCGTTTAGCGCCCTATCGTCGAACCCCTTTAGCAAATTGCCATCAACTACAAATGCAAATTTACTCTTGCGAAAATGGAGAGCCGATATTGACTCATCAATATCGGGGCCGGCTTAAGTCTCCGATTATTGAATTATATTTGGAAATTTATTTGTTGATTAGGACCGACAAAGGCTCACTTTCGGGTAACTGAGCCCAGCTACCTAGGCAACCGTTGAATTTTGATAATTTTAATCGAGTCTGCGACACTAATGTGTATATTCGACAGACATTGAGATTGAATAAATTTGTCTGAATTCAATTTTGACGTTGTCAATAAATGAAAATTGGCTTTTCTCGACGGAGCAACTGTCATTTTTACTTGGGCGAAAATATCAATATTTCCGCATATACAATGGCATTGTATTTTTTTATTGGCTTTATTTTATTGTATTCTATTCAATTGCGACTACGTTTTATGAAATATATTTACATGATATATCCGGAATATGTATATTTATTTTATTTTATTTGAGAATAAGAATTAATTCTGTTTTTAATATAATCCGCAATACCTCGCTGAATACTCTTCCGTTTTAATTTATTTAAAAGCGAAAATCGACTAAAAAACACAATGTATCCCCGGGGATTGAATAAATGATTAGTTTTCACGCGTTGCGTTTTATGCTTAACAAAAATTCGGCTCGATATTATTTCATCCGTTTCGTCAAAGTCGCTCGGTGATCGACAACCAATGCGCCAATTTTACGGCTCGTGAATATTCGCGAATATTGTGTATTGCGTAGCACAAAGATAAAATGTTTTAATTAAATTTTATTAATAAATACCGACGAGAAAAGTTTTCATTGAACGCTTAAACAAAAACTATTTGAGAAAATCAATTTTCGTAGATGCAGCTTGCATACATATTAGATTCTTAAAAGCATTTTCGATCCTTTTTTTTTGAAAAAAAGCTTTCCGCTTTAAAATTAAAGTATTTATTTTATTATTTTCGAAAATCAGTCCCCAGTCCCATTGATCGAATCTAATAAAATACTGTACAATCTTTCATCAATGTTTTCTTTATGAACAATGCTATTATCTATGCAACATAGTCAAAAATATCTGCCTCTATATCGTTCTGATTTTTTCTCTACGATCTAAAGAGTGTTACTGGCAGAGGCGGCTCATCCATATATGTATTATACATTGCGGAGCTGCAGCACTCCCAAGAAAATTGAAGAAAAATGTATTTTCGTAATATATATGTCTATTGATTAAGTATTATGTTTATGAACAATTTATTTTATAAAGTCCAAGTACTATAGTAGCTGTTAACTTGGTAATCATAATTCGATTATAATTGCCGTTAAACTATGACGGGTCCAAAATATAATTTTAAGTGTTTTTCCACGCGATGTGGAGCAGGAACGCTGCCGGCGTCGTGTATTGGATGGATGAGGGCCGGTAGTGGAGTGCGGGGGGTATCGCCAATAAACGCCGTGTCGCGCTGCGACTCTGTGCAGTCATACTGACGCACAGCATCTTTGAGCCACGTGCCGTTCATCAATTATTTTATTATTGATAATATGATTTAGCATTTTTACCTCACCTTATTATTTATATTTTAAATAAAATGTGAGTGAAATATATTCTTTTAGTATTTAATATTCCGCAGCACCCCCATACAGTAATTATTTTATACCAAAATTTAGATATTTCTTTTATTGAAGATTTAAAATTCGTGAACTTCCTTATAAAGATTTTTTAGAAGACCAGTGTAGATCTCTCACTTCTGAGGCATATTCAGTATTGAGACGACTTTCAAAGATCCTTGTATCTATCAATCTGGTTGTGATAATCAACAGAGAGTCGTTTATTTCTATAATTAACAAAATAATCTTTGCTGCAGCTTTTCGATAATATTTTTAAAAAAATAGCAGATTTTTTTACTAGGGTATATTCTTAAGCAAAGTCTAGCTAATGTGTAAGATGTGTTCTTCATCTTCTTAGTCTATGTATCCAAGGATATGATGCTAGACCTATTTTTTTTCATCGGAGATTACATTGGATGTTATATTTTATCAATATAATACATATTTTTTTTCAATCAACCCTCCTACTGCACTTTCTGCTATAGAAAAAAGTGTGCGACAGTTCCTCCCAATAGTGCTCCCTTCTAGAGCGTCGTTTTATACTAAACGCCAAATTTTCAAGGCCAAGTTTAGGTATATAAAATATTTGGAAAGGAGTTTTGAACAAAAACAGTACCATAATAATGTCTTAGCATCTTTTTATCCCCAATCATGAAAAAAAACATGCACGAACAACGTTTTCTCAACATTCACTGGAGTTCAAGACAGACTCGCTGAATAAGTCAAACTCCAAAGACTTCTTATAATTATAATATAACTAAATACTTTCCGGTGTAGATATTCAATAATGGATACACAGAACAGTATATTAAGATTGTATATAACTGACACAAATCTTAATTTATGTTAGTGGTTGTACAGTCTAGCCTCCCGTAGCGCTTGGTGCTATAGAGCAGCGTTTGCGGCAGTCCCTCCTATAGTGCTTAATTCTAGTGCGATGTTTTCTACAAAACTCTAAATTTTCAAACGTTAAGTTACATATTTTCGGATGAAATAAAAGTCAATGTCTCATGGTTAACAATAAAATATGTTTGATGCGTTTATTTCTGCCATTAACGACATACAATTTAAAAAAAAAACCTAACCCTAAATTTTGTATGGGTGCCTAATCCTCTATAAGGCTGATTTTTATAGCGTGGTTTATATTTCAGCGCTATATGAGGATTTATGACATCAACTAATTATGATGAGTCTAGTTTGGATTTTATCTTCTTTTCTCCTTGTGATATTGTCAGGATGCACATGCTTTTTCATGTGCACTTCTTGAAGATCATGTTTTTATGCAAAAAAGTATTAGAATATCTAATTTTTAAATGCATTTTTATTATTTTTTCAATAATTCAGTCGATTTGATATCGTAAATATTAAAAATAGAATTATTCGAATCAATTTCTGCACGTCAGCTTTGTGTCAAGCTGTCACTGTAGCAGCCATGTTTTCCTCTTATTCTCAGCTACCATTACGAAGTGTCACTACTCGGCTACAGCACAGACAAACAGACATTACCAACATTTTAACGAGCTGCAGACTACACGTGACAATTTGTCTAGGCTCGTTTGTATGCACTAATTGCAACGGGCATAGTCATATAACAGTCTGCAAATAATATCTGTATTTAAATAATTATCAAAAAATAATATTAAGAACGTAAACTTTTCATTATAAAAAATATATACTTATTATTTAATCTCATTAAAAGTTTTCAATAATATCCTCACAATATATTATACAGAATCCATTCATATCATTTGAAATTGTATTAAAGAAAATTAATATTATTAAAAGTTTTACATAATAAAGACCTCAATTTTGGGATTATTTAATAAAAAAAAAATACGTCGATACATGATATTCATTTACAAGTTAATATAATTAGCGTTTATATGGCGAATATTATTTTCATGGATGTGAGAGAGTAATGATATTTGAATCTTTCTATATTATAGAATATATGATATCTTATGGTTTGTTATAACGAACTTAAGCATCTCCTCAGATGTTCTTCATATCAATCAGTATCAATCGGTATTAACTGACATTGATTTGTTTTAGAGTAATAATGAATATATTTGTCTTCGAAAGCTCTCTTGATAAATGCATATGAAATAGAGAAAAAAAGCTTTTTCACGTATCATTAATCCGTTCGGAAGTCTGTTTTGCATTAATGTTATTCAATATGCTAATTGTGGCATCTATAAGCTTTTATTATCTCGAATAAATGTATGCATTGGGGTTATAAAATAATTTAATTTTGATTTTAAGCTCAAATTCTGCACGATCAATATTTAAATTGACGTTATCGAGCACAAAATGGCCGATTTGTTATTCATTTGTTTTTCTTATAGTTCAAAATATTTTCATAGGATATGAGCTTTTTTTTTCATCTCAAGTTTCACTCATTTTTCATCAGTCGAGGCAATCATACATGAGGGGCGGATCTTCCCCTGAGGTGTTTCGCTAAACCGGTACAGCAACACACGCCTCTCGCAAATCGTGATGAATTGCCCAATTCTTCAATATCCGATCCAATTCGACATCACCTGGGTTTAATAGTATCGCCAGGTATTCTTGCACACCTCTGAGGAATAATAGGATCGGGGCCACAATTTTTACGAGCTCATCTCGGGCGTCGATGCTCATTCAGCGCCGCGGCGTCCGTAATGTTTAAATTAAATAGCACCAGAGAAGTGTTTTAACACTTTACGATCCGATAATGGACGCCTATTAAAATCTACTCTATGTAAAGTCGTTCGTGCTGCAAACAGGGTAGTAATTCTTAATAAAAGACTGGACCACTATGATATATACGACCTTTAATATTAAATAATCGTGTTATTAAATGTATATATATACATAAATATTTATTATACGGGATTCGTTTCATATCCGGTACGGAATTAAATACTTTTATCTTGATAAATAACAATTTCATACAAATGATCAAAAGCGAAGAGGGTTTGATTTTCCGGACAAGGTGAAATGTCATGAGCATGCATCGTCTAAACCCTTATTTACCGATCAGAGTACGTCGTTATTATTTATATTGTAAATAATATCATTTTTTTATTCAATTTTTAAATGGAAAATTAGCGCGCAATCCTATGATGGAATTATGATGAAAAAAAATTACGCCGAAATTAATAAAACGCGAGGCGTTTCTGTTGCCAATTCACGAAAATTTCCTACAATGAAAAATGAACCGTATCTCATTATCATTTTAAATGGCCGCCGAACGAAAGCTCGCTCGGTATAAATTGCGTCAGAAAAATATGACTGGGACACGGCTTCTTGGCTCTGGAACAAAAGTCTTCTTGTTCATTAGACACAAAGGCTTTTGGTTGAACAAACGGTGTATTTAGACTTATTGGAAACTTGGCACAATCAAATTCTGCGCCCCGGGGCGTACGCTCCTCTTTTGAGAAGTCGTCTGCGGAACTCTCGTGAACGCATGGCCGCTCCTCACACGTGCATATTAACACCTGATTTAATTCCAAAGACTTGGATGAAGAAATCTATATCTACTGATTGCAATATATCACACTTTATTTATTTAGAATATATATATTTAGCATCATATAACAATTATCGAAATTAATTAATGGCCTCTAACGGAAATCTATGAGAAGGAAACCCCTAAACTGTTGACCGATAAATGGTCATGTCTCGATACTTTCGCTCCTCTTCCTTCTTTCTAGGGCACCTTTGACAAGGTTAATAATCACTTGTGACTCAGATAATGCATAGAGAAGATAAGAACAAATACCGAGACAAATCCACTCCTACTTGCCTGGACAAAATCCTTGCGAGTAGGGTAAAATCCAATACCAACAGTGGTAGAAAATACACGTGGATTGCCAACAATGGCCAAGAGAGGGAAAACTCTTTACAAAAAACCGAATAGAAAGACAGCTTGGGTCCCTGCCGTAGGGATACAAAAATATATCCTTCTGATCGTCTCTTTGACCTCAACTACCATTTGAGAGTCTGCTAAGGCCCATACGCTCAGCGAGTGAGTGTCTCGTGGCTGACATATGATGATGATATTGATTTTATCATTGATTGACTTTAATATTTCTCTTCCTCATCACTGCTGGATACATTTAGACGTAAATGTTTTTTGCGGTTGAATGATATCGTTTTCATGACTTTATATATTATGTCCTCTTTAAAAAGTCTATAATTTTGATTCGTAAAAGTTCTACAACGAGATCTAAAATAAACCACAATTTAGCGGTTATCATCACAATTATCAGTTTCTTTCGGATGATGGATCTGCATTCAACAAAAATATTTTTTTTTTTACTGTTCGAGCAAAAACGTGTTGTTGAATACCGTGTTATATGAATGTTACATGTAGTGTAATCATAAGTTATATATATTATATCAGATGGCCAAACTATTACATACTCTGCCCAATTTTTTCACATTTTCACCTTTCTTTTCTACCTTCTTACGTTCATGGTTGTGGTCAAGAAATCGAGATAGGATAAAAAATTGTAAACAACATTTCTCTATTTTTAAAAACTATCCAGAAACCATTCTAGAAAAAGCCAGGGCACCTCACTATGACAATGCAAGTTCACCACATTCCAAATCGAACAATATTCTCTGAATTCTCGTCTATTTAATGCTCTAAATTTATTTACATAACATTTTATATTTTATTTAAAGTCTTTCCACGTGCCTCTTTCGGATTATTCTTATAGGTCAATTAAAAAAAAATCAAGTTAGTGCTAGTGGTGCTCCATCAGTGAACACACTGATATCCGTCAGTACACACATAGATCGTCTAGGCATGAATTTTCTTTTTCAAATATGTCTGATCCTCTGATATTTTACCTATGATTAGACTCCAAACTGACGAGTTAAGATGCGTCAAATTTGGCACATACGCCATAGGTTGGCTACCCATATAATATACAGTAATTTTCCGATTACCAAAAGGTTTGGTTTCGCTGCATTACAATAATATATTTAATATTACATTATATATTACAAACATATTTTATATTGTATAGCGTTTAGTTCCTTTAGTGATTTCATCGTTGGGAATATGAAAAAGTCGTAGAGTTTCATATCGGGCGAATACGGAGACCAAGGTATCATAACGGTGTTGTTGTAAAATGTGATAATTAGACTTTGACTGCCCGTGTAATTAAATTTTTCCACATTTTTTTAATCAAACCTTTTTTTTGTTTGTCGTAATTAGAATGGTGGTTCTACCTATTAATTAGGTAAAGATAAAAGTGATGTTTATTCACAAATCCTTTTAATTGGATATAATTTCTCTTATTATCGTCCTTTTAAAGAAAATCTAGAGGCTTTTATATAAAAATTATCTACGCCGTATCTTCTCTTCGATTGTTGTTTTATTTACACATAAACATAATCTGAATAGATTTTAATATTATGGCATTAGATCTAAAGGATATGGGTAATATGGAATAGTTTTCGATGCTATTTTTTTTGTTTTGCTTAAACATGGCAGACTTATACGAATGAATTTAAAGCTCAAAGCTTTAATTTTGAATTATTTCACTTTTTTTTAACATTCTGAATAATTTATATTACAAAAGGTGATTAGAAGAAGTACTTGCATTCTTTCAAATAATCCTCTGATTTAAAATCAGCCGCCATTTTGATACCAATGTTTGAGAGTTATGGATTTTTTATGACCCGACGAATTTCAGGTAGACACTTGACGAAAATCAAAAATTTACAAGACTCAAGACAACAGCTATGGCGTAAAATAATGCTTGAAAAAACAACATTAATTTTAGCCGTGTCTATTACGAATGTGTCACAATGACAGCGGCAGCCATGTTTGTTTTATTTTTAAATGGCGTCAATGAAAGATGCCCTAACGCAAATAAATATGACCATCAATCGTTACGTTTGGACGTTAATAAAATAAACGTTTTATTATCGTTCGATTAATTGTATTATGACGGGTTTTTTTTTCATATTATTTCAGATTTAATGGGTCTGTAAAATATATGTAAATTTTTGTTGCGAATAAAGTGTGGGCTTTAAAAAACTCCGGTATATTTTACAACCTGCGTAAGTGATTAAACTGTATTATGGAAATTGAAACATTTTATTATCAAAAGAATACGCAAATATGTTTCAAACTACATTTTTATATACACGTAAATTTCGGCATCCATTACTTGTATATAAAAGTTTTGATAAAAATATTAAATTTTTATGCTACGAGAGTTGCGCGATAATGCTCGGGATATTGCGGCTTAAGCCCACGTTACATATTTTATCGGGGTGATCGGATTCTTCTAATGTTGTCAGGTTAGAATGACGTTAGAAAATATCACGTAGAGCATAGGTAATAAGGTCGGGAGATATAAAAAGACAGCATGTCCTCTTTAGTTCTCCGGAGAGCCGGGACTTATTACGCGAGTGGACTCGTCGTAAAGGAAGTCCGTCGTCAAGGAAAATCTCTTGCGAAAATACGTGAAAAACCAAGATGGCGGACATAAACGCGGCTCTCGTTTATTATTGCGTTTCCGGGACGTGGCTCTCGGACACTCGGGGATTCATCAGGGCTGGCCGGATTAAATCTCATTGTTAATGATGGGATGCAATGAGATTTTCTAGTTGTGCACCTGTTCCGAGCGTTCTGGAACGAGCGAATTTAAATGCAATTTTTCTCGGAAATCTTATAGCAATAGTGGATGAGATTTTAATCGCAAGCATTAATCTCAAATATATAATAGTAGATTCCATTTATTTGAAATAATTAAGGGAAACATTATAAAAATAATATGTTTTTCTAAACTAATATAATTATTAAAAGTACAAGAAAATAATATTTATTTAATATAAAATCAATTGATAGTTCATTTTTATCATTATTTTTTTTTCTCAAACCCAAATATTTATATAACAACAAAACCGCTGTAATAAATTGCTATTAGTTTCTTTATTTGGTTTCTATTAGTTGGGATTTGGTCTGGTACAGAATCTGTCTAAGTCCATATTTTCCAGAATTCCATTACTGATCTTGACAAAAGCTGCTTCATAAAAACTCGTTCATCTCCAGTCATATTGAAAGCCTATTGCTTTTTGTGAATTCTTCGACATAATTTAGCAAAAATTGAATTATGTCCTTATTGTCAACTTCGACCATACTTTTGAGATAGGCAATAATATAAATAATAAAAGTCATAATTAATTGCAGGTATTATAATCAACACTAGAAATATATATTTTAAGATAATAACATAACATATATAAATGAAACAATTTCGTATATTCGCGATTGAAGTGTGCAGCATCCTTGCGTATATTTATTTATAATTAAAAAATATTAAAGTTGTCTCTAATTATTAAAATATCTATTTAACTATTTCTATTGTATCGTGAAAAAAAAAATTAAACCAGAGAAAGCCCTTTAAACTTGTTTTGCTGGAGCGCCTAAAACCACCATTGAAGTTTTGCATAAATAGAGTTCTAAAATATTTTTTTTTGTCTAATCTCTGTGTTTAATTCTGTTGAAATAGGGAATATTTGTGTCTCTAATTATAATTCCTTGCTTCTTAAAAAATCTTTTATGACATCTACCTTTTCATCGGACGTATCACCAATTGTTCATTTGTAATTAAAAATTACTTTTCTAAAAATTGGATTTTTAAGATGACACGTGTCGTATTTTGGATTAAATTCGAGATGACACTACCTCGAGTATAGGTTTTTTTCCTTTTTTATAAGGATGCAATGTTTCAAACGTGTTGAGAATGTATGAAAACCAATATAACCGATATTTTTTTCGGTTCAGTTCCGGTTCAAAGCTCTGACTTTAATATCCGTTCCTACAATTACTAGTTTAAATGTCATTTTTTGTTTTTTTTCAGAAATATTTATAGATTTTGTATGTGGGAATAATCTCATATTTTTTTAACTATAACTAACGCAATCGTCTGCATCATCTTAAAATTATACAGGTTAGTGCAGAAGATTAAAAAAAACTCGTCAAGTGCTTTATGAACCAGTAGTTTTATTGTGAATATACGACATATTTATTTGGGGATACAAATAAGTCTTTAGAATTATTTAAAGATTTTTGGGGAGAAGAGCTTTATAAGCAAGATAAGGGTAATTTTATCGGTCAGTAAAACGATGAAACTTTTATTGCCCTAAAATGATTGGCGGATCGGTTAGTGCAGTTAGAATCAGCTGAAAAATATGAAAGAGTTCCATGAAATTTTGGTAAGGGTATTTATTCCCCAAAATGGGACTCAAAAGAGCAAATGATCGTTTAATTTTTCTTCTCAGCAAATATGCATTCACAGAATAACATTAAAACTATTCTCGATTTATTAATCAGAAACTTGTGTCATGAAAGGCTAATCCAAAATTAATTTACCAGTCTTTTGGCAAAAGAATCGTAATTGGATGACACAAAATTCATTTATGAACTTGGAATCGATTCTCGAGATATTTTTATGTTGGAAAATGCATCGGATCATTCTCTGTGCATTGATTTTCTCCTTTAAGTGCTTTTTTTACCTTCGAACGCCATTTCTGCCTTAAAATTGAGACTCAAGTCCCAATAGAGACGACAAACACTAGAATCTAGATCACAAAATAAATTAATTGTTATTTATATATTTATTTCCTTTCGTTAATTTAAAAATGATTTTTTAAGTGATTAACTTTATTTAATTTATTTACCTGCACTTAACAAAAGCTAAAAGAAAGAAAAGCATTATTTTGATTGCTTACTCATTTATTGATTGTGGAAAAGGTTTCATGTATTTTAGCTATGCGATTTTTCACTAGTCTGTTAAAATGATTGAATGTTAATCGGTCTCCGTATTCACCGGTCATGATTCCCTTCTATTTTAATATATTCCTGAATATATTATTATAAAAGAATGTTTTTTTTGTCTGATTTTCATCATCATCATCATCATATATATATATATATATATATATACATAAATAATCACTGAAGGAGCTAAACGCATTTTTTCAAGTATTTTTAATTATTATGAATATAAGTTGTTACTTACCGACGTAAAATTATTATTATTCAGTTATTCCATCTTAGAAATTATTATTTTTCTCCTCGACGTCCGCTTCCGTTCGACTTAATCAGATTTATAAACTGTTTTAATGCGATTTTTCTATGCCACGCAATTTCGCCAGACGATGCAACTTGCAAATTTAATTCCTTTATTGTGCAAAGCTGTCATGTCGCAGTGTCACTTAGGAAAGATTTAAAAAAAAATATACCCAGACATTTTTATGAATTTTTATTGCAGTTTACATTTTTAATATTCAAGATTGCTCCACTCGAAATTATTCGCCTCATTAAAAATATTTTACATTCTGGACGCAGCATCTTTCAAAGTAGACGCCGGGGCATCTATCATATTTTTTTTCTTCTTGCCCCCGCACCGATTCGGTAATAATTCACGAAAAGTTTCCTCGGCAACCAGCTGTTGCTCCATAATAGAAATTTAAATGTTGTCTGTCGTTTTGCGCAAAATTCGCGTTACAATACATTAGATTCGCAAATGAATCGTTTAATTGCCTCGCGCTTTTAATAGTTGGCTAATTATGCGATTGTGGTCGGTTTTGTTAAGCAGGTGAGATGTTTAACATCTGTCGCACTTTGTTTCATAATTGCCGCAATCAGTAACAATAAAATTCGGATCATTATGTCTGAAAGTATCCGAAATTCAAATCGAATTCAACAGAATTAAATTACGCGTCTGAATGTAAAAGCATATAAATAACTTCGAGGATCAAATATAATATTTCAATCTGCAGACGGACGGGAAAATGGGATTAGTTATAAATTCGTATGATCGAATCGATGGATTTCCATTCAATTTGTGATTTTTTTTCCCATTATCCCGTTTTCTAAAATGGTATTGCATCGACCTGTGTATAAATACACTTGGGTTTACATTCGTTTCGTACATAATATGACCATTTCGTTCTTTATTCCGTTCTCTGCGGAGGTACTGCTAGGGATTTGATGAGATTTTATCGTTTGCTCCATCAGAAATGTGGTAGATACAAACTCTTTATCGAACCTCATCTGAAGTTTCCATTATTCAAGGTAATTCCCGATGGAGGCTTGACTCTCATCCAGGAACGACGGAAAAACGAATTTATATTCCGTATCGAATTACTACAAATTTTAAGAATATGATATATTTATTTAAATTAATATGAATTTTTTAAGCATAAATATTATAACGTATTAAAATAATACGCTATAAGAAAATGAAACAATTTTTTCATTACCTTCAAAAAATAAATAAATGATTTATAAGTAATCCGTTCTATAAAAATCGATAATCTTTAGATGGATGACGTTTTCTTTGAATGTATGTATTTATATATAATTTATAGACAGATCCTGAACATGCTCTTGTGCCTCTTTGATTTATTTATATTAAAAAACTCTCCGTTAATTAATCAGAACATTCAACAGTCAAGTTTAACCCTTTCAATGCGGCGGGTCTAAACACAATTCTGCATCTGAGTGCGGCGCCGTTTTGGGCCAAATTATTTTTTTGGCGAGGTAAATTTGTATTCACGGTTTACCGCTATATTAGACCACTTTCCTATAAGAGATTTATGCAAACATGTTGATTAGGATATGTTCTTCCATCCCAACTAAAAAAATAAACTCGATTCGCTTTATTTTCGTAATAATAAATCGAACAAAAATATCACCTGTCACAAACAGAAAGATTATGGAGAAAAAATGGGAATGCGAATCAAAATAAAATGTGAAATGCAATTTTCTTATACCATTACATCCTAGACGAGTATGTGGGAACATAATGCATGGAACACCCTTAATAAACCCCTGAGCCGAGATACACCGATACTGGTGAGATCAGAACGTTACGGATTCATATTTCATATTACATGGTTCCTATAAATTACTTGTGATATGCTGTGGCATTTCATTGATAGCTGCCATTAGCTGATTTTAAAACAAACACCATCACTTAACTCGGTCTAGTTTACATGTAACGACAAGTTAAAGTTTTAAAGAATCTCGCGCATGTACGTCATGCGCCCCGCACTGAAAGGGTTAAGGAAATGTATTAATTTACTCTAATACGATGTATCTGATTAAAAAAAATTAAGGCTAGCCGTGCTCTGTTGATCCTTTCTCGCGTCATGAAAATTTTTAGACATTGAGAGTAAGGAATTTTGGGAGCGGAGAGATTAGGGTAAAGTTGGAAATCAGTATTCTTCGCTTAAGCTTATTAATTTACTACGATATTTTATTATTATTTAATAAAATATCCAAATTTTGCTTTATTTAAAAAAGACAAAAAATATCACAATTACAATTACAGTTAAATCAGAGATCGTTAAATCATAAATATGGATATCCTTGGAAAAACTTTTATTAACACGATCTTTAATCCTTTCCACTCTGTGGGCCAGACGTATTGGCCAAATATTTTTTTAAAAACGCTTTTTTTTTATTTATTTATTAAAAAAATGTATTTTATTGAATATGATATAAGATCAAACCCATTATTCTTATTTATCTTATCAATGAAAATCTTATTTTATATATTCATAAAATAAAATTAATGAGAGTAGAACGTAGAGTCTACCATAAATGGTCAGAGTGGAAAAGGTTAAATGTTCTTTTTCTGAAAATATCATATATTTTTTTTTCATCAAGATATTTTAGCATATTCTAAAATAGACGCATCTATAAATTACTACGAAATAAATATTTTTATGCTTCCTTGATTGATTTATAAAATATTTCTATGCTAACTGTTTAAAAAGGGTTTTATATATACGGCTATTATCTTTAAAAATATTAAAAATCGATTTATTGGTTGTGGATTATGAAAACAAGAATATGCGAATGATTTTCTTAAAAAATACAAGAAAACTTGATTATTTTTATGAAAAATCGATGTATACATTTAAAAAAAATCAATACATTATCTGAAACTCACATATTTTACTGAAAACGCGTTTAAAATGAGTTGAAAAATTTGGATTGTATATTAATAGATAAATTATGTATAAATTCAAGAATAAAAAAAATATTAATTTGGTACAGAGGCTTGTGGCGACTATAAAGTATGGCCGACTTTTACTGAGTGCGTGAAATCAATCTGCCACGGGTATTGCTAAAATGTCCTTTCGTTGATTATTTCCATTAACATTGCATTTATTTTATAATTAAATAATGAAAGACAAAGACTCGATCTACAGAAGCATAATCCAAAGAAAATGCTATTCAAGTAACCCTCGTTAATCGCGGGGGATACGTTCTAGATAAGATCGCGATAAGCGAAATTTCGCGAACAACGGGGGATCTATAAAAAAATATTTAACCATTAAAATAATCTAGATTGTTTGGCTGAACTGATAAAATGTTTTTAGATTATTTTTTTATGGGACGAGGAGTTTCTGATTGAAAAATGGTTTCAATTTTAATTCTGCGGATGCATTTGCGCTGAAAAGAATGGATAGATGATCCTTTGCTCCTTTGAATTCAGAAGCAGTCTTCTCCTCTACAGTAGCGCCCCGACAGTATCCGGCGTCTGTGTGCAGAATATTTAATTAAATAAAACGAACTACGGACAATCACTTTTATGTTATTCAATGTCGACTTTAAGATATGTAATTCATTTTAATAAATTATTATATTATATTTTGAAATTTTCCCTCTCGACGCCTTTAATATTTCGGCGCCTGTGTGCGCCGCACAATTTGGCCATATGGACGGCGCCCCTACTCTTCTATAGATGTGCTGACATTCGTTTCCGAAAGAGTGTCGTCTCGTGCTTAAAATTTTTCAGATAATTTTACGGCTGTCGATTTACTAATCATTTTTAGGATATGTAGATTTTACCGCTTCCTTATCCGATCAAAGCAATCTTTTCTTGCTTAACCCATCCACCTCAGCGGCTCGAAAACAGTCGCATCGTCCGAAGGGGGTATCTAAGATACCCCAAGTATTTCAAGTCAAGTTATTTATTATATGCTTCACAATTTACTGGATATTTTGGGTTTTTAATTAATCAATATGAAATGTCTAGCCGCAAGCTGGGCTCTCGTAGCACGAGTCATCCCCTATATACCCCATCGTCACGGATAGGTTAAAAAGCTTCTTCTCATTCATGTTGAGATTCTAAATGATTCCAAATCTTGATTTGTGTACACACATGAACAGTCCTATGTTCATTTTCTCTATAAATTTTCAATTTATATCATAAAAAAACGTATTTTTCAAGATTTTTTCATTTTTGTTGCTTTTAAAAGTATTAATTTTGTTTAAAAATATATGATATTACGCCATTTTTATTATTATTCCTGATTAAATCAGTATTTTTGTGATTAAAAATATGTCATTGTCTATAATTATTCATCAATTGGATGTGTAAGGCTAGCTTTTCCGGCCACAGAGCTAGTCGAGCGTATCGCAGCAGTTGAAAATTCATTTAAATGGATCTATGTGGAAATCCTTGGATGTTTTAGGTGGCAACATTACCGTTCGAAATGGCACACGGCTTTATCCGACATTGCCAATTCGTTCGAACTTACGTAGGAGGAGAGATCGGAGTTTTATCTGGCGATCGGACCCGTGCCACTTTGACTGTTCGGCTGCAAATAGAAATTGTGACACATTCATTTCTCCAATAATATTCAATCACGCGGCGCTGTGGAGTGGAAGTGGCGGAGATGGAGGCCGAGAATGGCAAGAGACAGATACACCGAGGCGCTTTTGTCAACCGTCAACAGCTCTAATCTGGCCACGGAAAATGGAGTGGGGATACTTGGACAGGATTTTCATTCAAACTGCCCGCAGAGATAATGTTCCCGTGTCCATTTTCGGCGTGGGTTTTTCGCATCTGAGCTCTCTATACAAACACTATATCACCTGGATCGAATATATTTAAAAATTAAAATATTTTTCGTTGTTATAACAAGTACGATAATATTATTTGAGATATCAGAGAGGAAACGCTCGAATCGACACTCTTGTTTTTATATGTAAAAATATTCCCGCATGTATCGTGCTGAATATTTTAAAAATTTTAGTTTATTTTTTTGTATATACAGCCTCCCAAGTACAATTGTATATGCCTCATGTTGAATACATGAATAAAAGATTTGACACAGAATATAAGCGATGAAAATTTGTATTACAATTTATGGAGTTCTCTCGCGAAATAACTTTATTATCAGTTTTTTTTTCTTCGTGGAGGGTAATTGCATTTTAATGTTTATGACAGAGCGTGCAATGGAATATTAATTAAACGACTTCGAGAAAAATGTATTCAATTTTCATCCGCGTTTGGTTAAGGAGATAATTTAAATTGAGTTATTTTATGACCCGTGAATGCCGGCTACGTAAAATCGTGTCATTGGAATTTAATTATCATTCAATTATTATGAAAAGAATAAAATTTAATACTCTATATTTATTTATTTTTACATTTACAATTCATTTGACATTTCTAATGAGGATTAATTATTAAAATCTCTGTATTAAATGTCCTTTTTTTAAATAATAAATAATTCTTATTAGTCTCTCAGAAATTATTATCACAAAATAAATTAATTGAATTATCTTACTGTCGAAATTAGGGCAAATATTCATAAATTAATAATCCTTTAATTGTTTTACCACCGAGTAGTAATAGCTCTGTTGTCTCCTTACTACTCCTGATACGATGTTCGCTGAAGCGATTTCAATTATGGCTTCGTCTTAACTTTAAATCCTATTATATTTATTTTGGATGGATGCAAAAGTTTTTCTTTACATGAAATAAAAACGTTTTTAAAATTAAATTAATTAAATAATCTACATCGGTTCTTATGACATTCTCTCACTCTTATATTACCTTAATAATTAATATCCTTGGAATAAAACTCTGTTGACTTTGTAAACAGTGTCCGGCGTAGTTAATATTTTCCAATTTTTCCTCTCTTGGCGCACCTAATCTTCCGGCGCCTGTGTGCGCCGCACAATCTGGCCATATGGACGGCGTGCTCCTGTTTGAATAAAAAAAATGCATTAACCGTTCAGACACCACGGCGTGCAGGCACGCGAAATAGGTCTAACCACAAGCGCCACGGCAAACGCTTCTACGAATTTATTTATGAATAAATATAATATTTTTAAATGAAAATTATTGCTGAGACATCTTTTGAAGGCAATGTAATTGTTAGAATGTCGATATGTTTAGCCGTTTCATTTTATGATTGAAAATGGTGGCGTACGGTAAAAATCCCTATAATTGGTTTGGCGATTAAAGGGTTAAGGATAGTTTTTACATTTTTTATTGTCATTTAGAAAAATTGCAGTTATCTAAATAAATAATAATTAAGGTGCAAGCTCTGGAAATGATGAAACACTCTTTTCTGTCTCTGGCCTTTAACCCTTTGGGCTACTATGTCTAATATTTCTTTACATGAGTTTTTTTTCCACCAGCTCCTATGTTTAGTATGTTTTGACATTTTTTCAGGCAGTTTTTTTAAGTGTACCTCGATTTTTTCATTCTGTAGTATAAATATCTTTTCTAAAAAATTCACTCAAAATAGCTCGGAGTTGGTGGAAACTTAAGCCCAAAAGGTTAAAGTTGTTAAAGGGACTTGTCCAGGTACACCCCAATGTCTTTTTCGTGTTACGTTATTGTACAAGTTGCAGGAACTTTTTTTTACACAATGTCCCAAAACTGCCTTTAGACAATGATGAAGATGCACATTATCGACCGAAAATTTAAAACAAATATAATGGCTTTCTACTATACTCTAGCTAGGCTAAAACTGAACAGAAGGTTCAGACAATCATCCCTTATACCAGGGGTTCCCAATCTTTTTCGGTTTACGGCTCCCTTAAAACATTAGATTTTTCCGCGG
>JAGXCT010035541.1:152299-162672 GCA_022495035.1 Philopotamus ludificatus | reverse complement strand
ACCATGCGGCCCCCATGCTAGGTTTGATGTAAAACCTTGCGGCTCATAAAGTGTTAAAAAAGAAAACAACATTGTGTGAAAAGAGTAATAATGAAAACTTAATAAATAAATTATAGAAAATATTATGCATTTCATATATATAACATCTATATTAAGAAATAAATAGTACGAGCGTTATAAAGAATTCCCAGAATTAATAGATTTTTTGGCGGAGGATTAACCTATTCGGGTACTATCCTAGCTTAACAAAATCAAATACATGGTCAGTGTTGAAGAAGAAGTGATTATAAACAAATAATTCGGGTAGCATATATAATCAATTCTTTTTTTACACGGTAGATACGTTCCATCAAAAACTGTGAATTCATGAAAAAATAAATTGATTGGATTCCTAAATTTAAAATACCATAATGTTATAGATAATAGTGTAAAAACTTAAAATCCAATAAATAAATTTTATAAAATGTTAGTCGTACATATGTATTTTAATTAATAAAAAAATAATACTAACGACAGCTCCGATGTATTAGAATCTAATAATCTTTTGGTTTGTTATTATTGTCCTATCCTATTGAATTTCTTATTATTGGGAAATTTGTTATCCACTCGTGTATTTATTGTTTTACAAGTTGTTTATCCATTTCTTGATATTCGACCATACTAATTTGCAACTCCAGTTGGAATTTTAAAGCATGTTCAAGGTTGGGATCATAAATGAGAAAATGTTGTATTAGCTATTTTGACATATAATTATGTTTATTTACGCAAAGGAATACCGAGACGTAACAATGCGTGAAATTGAAAACACATATATCGTGTTATTACAAATAATTCATGTAAAAATATATTATTTGTTCATTTTTGTGGACAGTATTATTTCTAAACTATGTAAAAAACGGATTGAGGGTAAATGGTTTCAAATAAATTATAACTAAAATTATATTTTATCTACTCAACAGATTTTTGTTTTAAAAATATTATTAAGTTAATTCAGGAATAAATTCTTGTAAATGTCCATTTTTTAATTTACATAAATATTTGTCTCCGAGCTTTGTTTTAGCAATATAACTAACAGTAAATAAATCTCATTATAATTTATTTAGTAATTCACGAATTCCACAAGTTATGATAGAACATTTATTCAGACTAAAATAATAAAAAATCGATCGATCGGCATAGTATGTAACAAACAATATATTATGATAATGCAAGTTAACTGCGACTGAGATAAATTAATACTCGAATAGATTAATCTTCGGGCAAAATCTAAAAGTTCTTGGAATTCCTTATGACAGCAGCCATAGAGTGATTATAAGATATACAACTCTCCCCCATCGGATCTTTAAATTTTTATTGATCCTTTTTATGTGCGAGTGGCATTTTGGAATATTTTTGTCATGTCATTCATCTGTCAAAAATAAACTTCGATCACTCGAATTGTATGCGAAACTGATGAGTTTATTAACAGAATAAAATTTTTTCATACAATAATGCCTTTTAATTGAATGTTTTTATTTCTAATCTCGCAGCAGCCGGACTATTTCATAACATTTTATTTCTATTACGCTGGCAAACCGTACCGAGCGCCGAATTGAGTCACAGAGTCGGCCTGTAAATCAATTGGAGCAGTGTTTATTCGATAATAAAAATGTAAAGATGCGAGGGAGGCTGGCCGCTGCCCAAGAGCGGCGAGGCGTGCGGCGCCGCGACGTCGCTGCAGCGACGCCAGCGCCGCCGCCTGCACTCGCCGCCGCCGCCGCCGTCGCCACCGCCGTTCGCCGTACATGCGCTCAATTATTCAGGATTTCTAGATTTCCTAAAGAAGTTGTTGGAAATAACAGCTCGTTCCATAATTAGAATCGACTTTTATACTCCAGCATTGTTGAAATGATTGTTTAAATATTTTAAAAGAAAAACCAAGTGATATTTCAAAGTAAAATACAGTGTACTCTCGATTATCCGTGCATGGATTATCCGGTTTGCGGGTTATCCGTGCCTGAAAATATTTTGATTGATTTTTTTCTATTATGATTATAAGACGCATTAATGAATTGCGATCTTGAATATGCGCGTTGTTTGAACGAAATACGCATAGGGACACACAGAAACGTCGCCCTGCCATTAATTTCGATATTTATTGCCCATATTTGTGAGCTCGGGACTTCGTTTTGTTCTAAAAAATTCAATGTTCACGAAATCTTCGGTCTCTTCCAAATGTCTTCGTAGTTTGTTTATTCAGTTGCTTTGCTTCCTAGCAGTGAAGAAGGCGTGTCTTTACAGCCGATTTTTGTCAAACAAAAAAATAAGTCATATGCTTGGTTAGAGATTGTGATATAGTTCTGCAGGTCCTTCCGGAAAGAAAGAGCATGAAAACGTCGACATTCGAAGATTTGGAATCAAAAACGAGCAGAGGGAATACCAATTAGCGGCCAAATGTGCATCGAAGCAGCAAAGACATTTCACGAGAATCTAGGACTTAAAGAAAGTTTCAACGCCTCGTCAGGCTGGATGACGAGGTTCAAACAGCGACACGGGCTTCGTCAGCTAACGTTTCAGGAAGAACGTCTCAGTTCAAATGCTGAAGTTGCTGACGAATTCTATGTCGAATTTGAAGAATATTTGCAAAGAGAAAATTCTGTAATCTGATCAAATTTATAACGCAGATGAAACTGGCTTGTACTGGAAGTGTTAACAAAACGCTAGCTTCGATGTGAGTGAAAAGTCGGCTCCTGGACATAAATCGGCTCAAAGAAAGAATAACTGTTATGTTGTGGAAATGCATCAGGAACTCATAAAAAATGAAACTTTTGGTGATTGGAAAAGCAAAAAAACCACGATCATTTAAGGGAACTGAAATAGAAAATCTTCCCGTCGATTATTATGGTCAGAAAGGGGCATGGATGGACAGGAAAATTTTCGAAGATTGGTTAAAAAAGAAATGGGTCCCAGAAGTGCGATTATTTTTGAAAAATAAGGGATTGCCACAGAAACCAGTTTTGTTACTAGATAATACTCCTTCTCATCCGAATGAAAGCATATTGAAGACAAACGATGGACTTATGATTACAAAATTTTTGCCCATGGACCAAGGTGTTATATCATCAATGAAACGTCTTTATCGTCAAAAACTTCTGAAAACTCTTGTCGAGGAAGATGATAATCTGATCAATTTTTGGAAAAAAATGACGGTATTGGATGCTATACATGGATAGCACAATCTTATTAAAAAAGTAAACCAGTAACACTCGTTCGATCAAGGTGGAGAAAGATTCTTCCTGACATAGAAACAGACTTTAATGGATCTGAAAGAGAATGAAGAAAATTTTGTATCTGAAATGTGTGATTATTGGGATTTTTTTTTTGAAGACGGCATATAGAAAAACGCAGAGGAGTACCAATCAAGGATTTAAATGATTCAGGCTTTGAACGCATGGACGATCCTATTATCGTTTCTCCTTGTTACTCAAGAGGGAAGAAATGACATTAATACTATAAGCGAAGAAGATACCAGTAGTCATGAAAAGGCATTGAATTGTATTGAAACATTGCTAGATTACGCCGAACAAAGGGGAACTGACTATAATAATGTAATAGCTTTAAGAATACTTTGAATTGAAATAAGAAGTCGATAAAAAAATCTCAAAAACAAATGAAAATAACAGATTTTTTTAATTCGTGTACATATAAAAGTATACTTTTTTATATTTTTAAGTTCGTATATATGATAAAACAATTTATTTTTACTTATTTGTTTGTGTTTTCTTGATAAATAATGAATATAAAAATAATGTGTTAACAATTTAGGCTATATGATATTATATTCGAAAATAAAATAAAAAATTGATGATTCGATTATCCGTGTTTCTCGACTATCCGTGATCATCCTCCCCAGCATTAACCCGGATAATCGAGAGTGCACTGTACATATAAAAAATCTAAACTGGTAGCTCTTAGTTATATTACTAAAATAGGATATTATTTGTTTTTAAATATTAAAGATTCAGAGCTCGTTATGAGCTTATGGTATGAGCGGCATCTTTGACAAATTAAACTTTTCATTATCAAGTGTAAATATATTGTTTATAAAATTTAAAAGAATTGTACAAACGTCTGTTTCTTAAGATTGGTGGTACGAACAGTGATTTTTGACCCAAAAAAATCTATATATAAGGTAGCACTAGATGTGATGATGAAACTCTACAGAAGTACATTGCTAAGGCATCTCCATAGCGTTGGGCAAAAAAAATGAGTTTTTTAAAAACAACGCTGATACATTTCGATAAAATTATTAAAAAGTTTAACTGAAAAATTTTGGAAACGTATTGTTCTGATGAAACTCGATATTGTCAAATAAGTCATAGTAGACGAAGACTAAACACAATTGATAACGATCTACAAACGTTTATGAAAGATGGATCTCCTCGTCATAAGTCTCGTAAAACAACCACCCAAAAAGACAATCGAAGTCTTCATACTTTGCTTTGACATGGACAATCTCCAATCGTTAACTCTATTAAAAAGGTTTGGAATGTATTACAAATAAATATGCACAAAAGATCATAAAAGCCCAACGGTGAAAGCAAGTTAACGTTCCGATTATACTCCAAATTTTTCTCGAATAACTCTTTTAATATAAATTTTACATGTCTAAAGAATAAATATTATAATTAATCATAGACCTTTATTGTCTGCAATTGCGAAAAAAATAAAAACAACAATATTCGCTTTTGTTGACACGCTGTTTTTGTCGCTCGCATCCGGTGCGATGTGCAAGTGCAAGTGAAACCGTACTAGTGACACGTGCCGCGAGAGCTCTGAGACGGCGTCATATCCCCAGTTTACGGCAAGACATCGCCGAGTTCGCGCATCAATTACGGGTCATATTGATTGGTAAAAAAAATCCAAAATATCGACCAAATTATGAAGCATATCATGAATCACTATTTTTATTCTTAGAATAATTCATTTTCTAGCATTATAAAGATAAAATATATTGTTTAATAGTAATATATAAATCATATTGTAATATGGAGTGTTTATTTACATTTAAAACACTATGTATTAAAAATCGATCACAAAAAACTCGTCAAAAAAACTAGTTTTGTTAAACTTTTATGATTTTTTTCATCAATAAATTTGTTGTTTTTTTATGAATGATTAAAAAAATTAAAGGATGGCTAAATATTTATAAAACACACTACAATTTTCTATAGAATACATATTTACATTCTTCAGAAAGAATTTTTTAAATACATCTGAACATAAATGTATCTAACAACTTATCTCCATTCAATCAAAATGCAGTTGAACATAAGACAGAAACATGTAGTCTAAAAACTCAAAGTTTCGTGCCGATGTGAATTTATTTATAGGCGGCAAAATTTTCAGGCCGATATATCGGCTCACCGCATCTTAATGATTAAAACAATGCATTATTGTCAATGTGGAGTGATCCAAGTTACTTATCACTTATAAAAAGTATACACAATATAATATAAGATATCCGTCGATCAATAAGTTATGTGAGGTTATAAGATCTCATACAAGAGATGGACCAAATAGTTGAGTAGAGCATTAGGTCTGATTACCGGAGAGTTTCCGAGAACACCTGTCCTCGGATTTGACAAAAGAAATAGCACACACGTCTAATTAAATAACGCAAAATTGGGACTATAATAAATAAATAATTTATTTAATCAAGATTAAATATACACTTTGTTGACGTTTATTCAAACATATTTTTAATGTCATTTGCAAATAAATTGATCTTTATTGAAAATAAGTTTTATAATTGTTAGTATCAACATCCTCTATCAGATATGATTTTTTTTATTATTCAAATGGGTTATTAAATTAGATAAAATATAATTTTATAATACAATAACGTATCATTGCACAATATACAATCACATATATTATATTTAATCACAAAGGCTAGCATTTGCGTTTGCATAAAAAAATTAAACATGGATGAAAAGCTTGAAATAGAAACCAGTGCATCATTTATTTTTATTTTCGCAGAGGCAAGGAATCGTGTTTCAATATTAAAAGGAAGTTTATTAAATTATTTAAAAAGAGATATAAAAATGGACAATAACAGACGAGCAATGATATTAAATAATTTTTACATTTTATTATACTTATTCTACAATTAATTATTTCTCGTATATTTTAATTTGTATTTGTACTTAAAAATACAATATTTATAAAATAAAGTTGATGTTTAATTAATATTGTAAATAAAATCGCCAAGAGCTATATTTGATGTGAAAAAATAATACACATGATTAGTCGTTTAATCCTTTAGGATTCATAAAATCCACCGCGGTTTACATAATACATTATGAAAATGCTTTAATCTCCGCTAGATTTTTTCGTAGTATTTATCCTCGCATATATCAAAATCAAAGAGAGAATAAATTTACCCTCATTGTAGGTTTAATAATTTAATATAATTTGAATATCTCGGGGCTCGATTTGCATTCTCTGCGGCGCGAGAGAATATAAAAAAAATCTCCCAGATGAAATAAGTGTAGAATCGAGCTTATTTCAAAAATTTTATCTTTCGCAACGTGTTAATTTGAAATTTATTTAAATTTGGAATTTTAATTGGCCCGGATACGGACGATAATTCACGAATTTCCCGCCCGTTTCCGAAAGAGTTGAAATATGTTCGATTTTCGTGCGTGATCGGGCCGATTTAGCTCTAATTAGACTGTGTCAATAATTAGTGCTAACATTTTCCAATTTCCTTTCCCCTCCCCCCGTAACCCTATGTTTAGTTGGTAATTATGCAGGAAGGAAATGGCCACTTTGCTTCCTGCGAATGCCTGAAGGGGGTAAAAAATTACGATAATGCATAGCAAGCAATAAATTTTGCTGTGTGCAAAGGCACCATTGTAAGGGATGCCCAACCCGTCGCATATTTAAATGAAATTGTAACCTTTTCAGATGCCGACGGAGTTGGACCCTTTTACTGTATGCTCACATACAGAAATATGTCAAACCAATTAATTTCCCTTAATCTGGAACACAGATTTATGAACATTAAAAAAATATTATATATATATAATTTAATCAATAACCACGATTGTATAAAAATTAAATTTTTAATAATTAAAACACCATATTTGAGAAATACTGTCTGTGTCGATTTGTTCAGTGTACCAAGACGCCCTCTACGACCTATGAAATTAGTTAAAGTCTCGTTATTTTCAACCCCAGCCAGTTTACAAAGCATTTTTTTACAAACCTCTATCGCGCACAAACATTTAATAAAATATTATTGCACCTAATCCACATTTAATTATTAACAACAAATCCGATGGTGTTGATAAATATATGCAAATAAATGCAATTTGTTTAATTACACCGAGCCCGTAATGATGCATTTCATCCGGCATGCATTAACGCATTACTCGTATGCCATTTGAAATGCTGCATAGTTTTTGGAATACAATTAAACCTCAAACTATTCATATTACTAAAATTAAATCGCAATCGAAAATGAATTAATCGTCACCGCATATTAATTAAATTGTACTCACCAGAGACAGGACGACGCAAACGCTGATCCTTAATTTCTTCATTTTGACACTAGTACTTTTCACTTTTATTATTATCAAATAACTAAACGTCATACGTAAATTTAATTATTTTAAATTATCTCATGTCCGCATAGCTGATTTTAAAGCGCTCCGCACGCAGACCGCAACTGCAGAATTTCATCTGAAAAAATAAAAAAATCTATATAAATCTCACATAATAAAAAAAATAACGACAATGCTCGAATCAAGTGACTCGTAATGCACTACATATTCAACAACTATAAACCTAATTTGTTTCAGAGTTGGAGTGCTTGTGAAATTATCTCGGACACCGTTTTCATTTTAAAAAGTGTCATATTATTTAAAAAGTGTAGTTGTTACATTAAATTAATATTTGATGGAAAATATCCCGAGTTTTTAAATTGCGTCTGTATAAGTTCAACCACACTTGTTTTTATTATGTTGTTATAATTAAGTATCTCGATATTGGTAGCCGTAGTATATAACTAAGCTTACTGATAGATACCGCGATTTTTACTTTTATACAAAATAGTAATAATTTTAGATCAAAAACATCCTTTAACTACAATATTCCTATTTCTGAAGATATTTTGCCAACGTTTATTTAGTTGAAGGTTATTAGCGTCGTTTTACTTTATATAAATTAATACTAATGATTTTTTTCTTAGTTTTTATTTTATTTTAAATCTATTCTGGCTGTAAAAAAATATTACAAAAATTGTATTGTCATTTATTGTAAACATATCGACTCTGGAAAGCAATCTTGCAATATTTTAAAAAAATACCATAAAAATTTAAATTTTATTAAAACGTAATTTTTTTAATTATTTTTCAATATATGTAGTATAATTTGTATGAATAGATTCAAACTAGGGTTTTATTTATTTTAATTTAAAAAATATTAACAATTTTATTGTTTTTAACTCTCCTCTCTAAAGTTTCATTATTCTAAATACAGCAAGATAATTATGTAAAAATATAAACGTAATACGTATATTTTTATGTCAATATAAAATCTTATTTATACTGTTTTAATCGATTAATATTTAGTCTACGTAAAATACTCGTTTATCAGTTTTTAGCAAAACTATTTAAAAATTTGTCTAAACATTTATTTAATTATGATAATAATACTAAACGATATTATATTTTTACAGAAATAAACATCTAGAAAATCTAGTAATAAGAATTGCCTAGATGAAGTGAAATTTATACTTTTTATAGAGTTGTATTTATCTCTAAAAAAATGACAAAAGAATTAAATGACATAAATAATTAAAAAATATTTGTAATTGTTATTAACTTTTCATTACTTTTTACGCGGTTATAAAATAACACGGTTCATTTAAAAAACAAATACTATTTTTTACACGAATAATTTGTAATAACACGATTATTAAAAACAAATTATTTATATACTGTCAAAACCTTCTATAGCGCTCCCTGTTATGGATCGGAGTTTGCGAAAATCACCGTTTTCTACCAAACACCAAATTTTTAAGATCAAATTACATATTTCGTGAAGTTGTAATACATTTTCACGCAAAATAAAAGTCAACATTAACAAGAAAACATTACACGCTAGTGTGAACAAACTTATAATATTAATAGATCAAAGTCATTTATGATGTGTGAATAGAAAAATGTTTGATTGACTTCATTCAATATACAAAATACACTAAAAAACCTAACCTTATTTTTTTATGGGTGCCTAGTCTTCTATAGAGTGTGTTTCTATTTTAGCGCTATAGGAGGGTTTACTCTAATAACGCAGAACAGTAATAAATATATTTTTTTTAATAAAAATACATAAATTTCTTTATATTATAAGATTTTTTATGCCAATTTTTTTTTAACCTTATCCACTTTTAGTCGAATTTAAGTCGAGTTACTATCATTATTTATATATTTTTTTAATTAATTAAAAATGTTATTTATTGAGAAACTAGATAAGAAGCATCTATAGGGTTTTAGCTGATATCCGTTTCCAATAAAAAATATTAGGCTAAATAAAAAAGAGCTTGGTTCAAGTTCTTTGGTGAAAAATCAACTCTTTACCCAATTCTTTGTCAAACGTATCCACTACGTATATAAAAAAATGAAAAATTAGTAAAATATTTGCAAATTAAACCCACGAATGTTTATGTTTATTTATAATTAATTTATATACAATAAGATCTGGTATATGTAGCATATTCAGACAAATTGGCATCGATCAAAAGGCGCATAACCCTGAAAGACAAACTCGATACCACTGACGGCAGTAAAAATTCATGAGCATGAGTCGAGGATTGATTGATTAGAGCAGACGTTCGGGCAGACAGAGTCTGTCGATGCCGATGCACTTTTGGTCCCTTTGTTTTCCAATCTGACCAATGGCAATCAACATCGAGACCGAAGCACACAAAGCGCATAAATTATTACAATGCAGACGGACCGATGCGGTATCGATTAACCGAGTTCTCTATTCGGCCATGACTGGCATGATGCATCAATCTTGACCGAAAATCCGATCGGATTACAACGATTATTACACGTTTTCTTTAATTTAACACGAAATAAATACGTCGCGATTAATAATTATTATGTTCGTAAATATTTTCATTCAAGTGTATAAAATTTAAAAATCTGTTTGGTTGAGACGAAAAGAATTCAAGATCTTATATACGTAAGAGTCTACATATTGTAAGTTTGTTTTCAGTAAGTACTTTCAACTTATTCAAAGTTACAAAAGCAGCGTACAGGCTTACGTACTGAGATTTTCATATTTTTAGAAAAGAATATAACTTTAAATAATATATGGAT
>JAGXCT010035541.1:25950-152289 GCA_022495035.1 Philopotamus ludificatus | reverse complement strand
AGCAGTTTCGTATTTATATATTATTTTTTCGCGTAATCGTAAAGTTAGTTACTCAGAGCGATTTCTCGGAACGCAATCCAACATAAACTCCTTGGAACCGGCGACTGGGCCATTATCATCCACGATATTTGCCCATTATTTTTGTCGATAATCTCGAATCAATTACTCATTTCTTATCCAATATAATCTGAAATTATACTCAAGTATGGTATTTTCGAAATGATTATGCGAATCGACGTAATTGTCGTAATTTCGCCCAGCGACCTGTATAATTAAATATGTACGATACGTGTCCTCTGAAGGTTATATCAGATATCACAAGGTTATCAAAAAATAATTTGAAAATTTAACGTTGAATGTATTAATATTTAATCATAAAAAATGATACATTAAGTATAATTTTAACGGTACCCGGGGGGTTAATCTTAACAAATGAGTATTTGTAAGGCATTTTCCAGAAGTCGAGGCACTCCCGTTGAAAATGTAACGGGGAACATTAGTCATCCAAACTTAAAATGTCACAAATTCCCTGTCCAAGAGCGTGCAGTAAAAGATCACAGGACAGAAATTGAGATTGCTAGTGGACAGTGTGATTTATCACAGACAAAAAAACATATTTTTATAATCAATTATTAAAAATTCGGTCAGGAACGGACGACATATTTATTTGTCGCTATTATCGAGCTTTCGATTTGTGTTGAGTTGAAGTTACAACATCTCTAAAAATCAATACGTCTGTTCAATTATTAATAATTCAATCACGTAGCATGAAACAATTTCGTTTAAAGACTTTCCAGGTCAGCTCGTATTGAAATTTATTTTTTATGCAAAACTGTTATGTAAAAAAGAATATACGTGTTTTCATCGAATATTTTATCAGTGAAAATTGTATTTTATTTTCTATAAAAAACGTGTAAAATTTTCAAGTGAAGAAATGTGTTGTTTGTAAAGTAATAAGAACTTATTAAAAAGATCCACAACTTAGTTATAACTTTAAGATAAAATTAAACAAGAAAGTTTCGGCTCTTAACACGCAATTATAATAATGAACTCGTTCCAGAGGTACAAATTATTTTTAACCGCAAACTTTTTAAACATTCGCTCACTTGACCTCAATTAATTCACCAACGACCCGATCTGCAATTTAGTACACATTTGACCTGTCCAAAAATTTACCATATGATAAATATTTATGAAACGGGACTTTGATACAAACAAAAATTTTGTTCCGTTCCGTCGATTCGTCAGTAACAAATTGCAGAAGGCGCAATCAGACCATTCCGAGGGGAAACAAACACGAATTTGTGTTCCATATATTAAAGATAATAAATCTCCATAAGAATGGCCCCCCAGTCCACCAACATTCATATCTATTTAATATGAACGGTCAGCGGAGGCCCCGGGCCCCACACAGGCCCGCAATGCGGATTAAAACTTCTTCCATCACATTCTCCTTACAGACTGCCTGCCGGTTTATAGGACGTTGGGATAAAAAAAAACTATGACTAAATTTAAAAGTTTCAAATTAAACCGCATGTATTAAATTAGTATCAAGATAGCTTAAACAAAAATTATCCCTGAAATTAGGATCGATTTTTCACACATCTTTTCTTTGTTAGTTGTAGATACGATAAATTGCTTGACGTAACTATGTTGAATTTTAATTTTATATCTTAAGTACTTATATAATATTCTACATCTAAAAACAGTTTTTTAAACCCTCAAATATCGCGGTTAAAAAAAAAACACAATAAAAATATTCAATATCAAAATGAATGTGGTAGTTGACTCAAAAATGATAACTAAATTATTGTATCCATAATATTTTACTAAAAAATTACAGAAAAGATCATTCACGTTTGATTAACTGTTCCATCACAGCAGTTCAAAAACAACCTAGTCGTCCGAAGGGGTTTATTTATAATAGAAAATAGATCCCAAGCATTTCAAATCAAGATATTGATAAATTCTTCACCAATATTCTGACTTTTTTAAAAAAAATGGATTAATCTAGGAAAAAAAATAAAAATTAATTACGACATGCTCCATACTTTGGTCGATATTTTGGATTTTTCTATTAATCAATATGACGCGTAAATGACACGCACACTCGGCGATGTCCCGCCGCAGATTGAGGACACGCTGCCGACTACTGATGTGCTTCGTTTTCTCGCACTTAACACATCGTACCAGATGCGAGCAAAAAAAAAACATCGAGCTCGTAGCAACAGAAGTTATTGTTGTTTTTCGCAATTATAATATTTATTCTTTAGACTTTTTTAGACAAATACAAAAAAATGTGACATAGAATTTATATTTAAAGTGTTGATTTGAGAAAAATCGAAACCTGAGCTCCCAAGTAGACCCCCATCGGCACGGCTAGGTTAAAAGGGTAACATCGGCATCGTAATATTGCAAACATCAAATGATTTTTTTAATAAGAAAGAAATAAATACTATAGCATGTTTAATTTCTTAAAAACTTTTTCGCGTAAGATAAAACGGCGCTGACAAATTCACATAAAAACAACATTTTTTAACGCATTTTTTTAAAATAATTTTGGGAAATTTTTTTCAATAATAACTTTACCAACAAATTATATAAATATATACATAAGAAAACTAATATACACGGCCGTATATAATATAAACTAGTATTTCTTTATAATTCAACCTTTGAATAATAATTCTGAATAGTTTTAAAATATAAAACAGTGCCATCTAAAAACGTATGCAAAAATAAAATGGCATACATTTATTTACATTGTTTACGAGATCTGAAACCAATTTAATTTGTATTTAACAATTTCTTAAAATTAAAACCCGTGAATATCAAGACTTTTATTTTTTAGTCATTTTTAAAACAATTAAATTAAATAACGTAATATTTTGAGCTCATTTCCTTTGCAAATTCACTTATCCCTTTCTAAATACAACTTTAATATAAACTATGTGTAAATCTCTAGAATTACTTTTACTTACTTTTAATAAATTATATACAAATAACTAAATTGTAATTATCAAAACTCAGATCTAGTTATAAATTAAATTATAAAGTAAAATATAAACTGTATACATACTTACTAAGTATACAATATTAAGAAAAGAATTAATACCATGTAGATTGTATCAAAATATTATCTTTTCATCAGTAATTAATTAATTGATAAAAAAATAGATTCCAGAAATATATGGTACTTATTTTAACATATGACAGTTCATAGTACAATTACGAGTTGGTTTTTGCTGATTTGCGATATTGTAATTGCTGCTGATTATATTAAATTTTAGAGTTGTTGATATATCCGCAAATTGAGGAAACGTGCCAAAACGTATATTGCGGTGATCCAATAAATTGTATTGGGAATAAATTTAATTAGTTTGCGTTCATAGAACGTACAATGATTATAAAAATATTTCGCATTGTTAAGCTATTGCGGAATAGATTAAACTCGTGAAAAATGTTTGGTATTGACAAATACGTGTCCAAATCCTTATTTTTTTGACATATATATTTATACGTGTGCATACAAACGTATCCGGATATAGTATGCCGTGTCGTGGAGATAAAGAAGAATATAAAATCGCCGAAAAAAGGCGTTCGGCAAAAATCATAAATAATACCGTTTTATGGATTTTCACGAATCGGGTCGGGAAAAAAATGTTTCCACGAGTCTTTCTCTACGACCCTCCCCACCCTGTGTATCTCTCCTTCTCCGTCCCCATATGTGTATGGTATTTATTGGGGAAATTACCTTATACCGTGACTCGTAAATAGAGACTACATCACGCAATCCGCCAATCATACGCGGCCGCCTCGACGAAACAAGAATCCTGGCCAAATAATAGAATTCGGATGTGGTGGGTCACCGGGACCCGGACCCTCGCATCCTAGGACCACCCCTCCGCCTCCAAGTGGAGAAAATTTAATTAATCCCACAGTTCCGCACGATTTGTGCCGATGAAAGTTTAATGCGATAATTGATCGCCCGCCACATGATTGGCCCACACACTGTTGTAGAGAACGCCGCAACTATTGCAAATTAAATTTTGCGTTCAAAGATTTTCGCGTTATGAATAGAAAATATTGCTTATGTTTTATATATACGTATAAATTCGTATATCAAATCTAAAATATATTGGAAAAACGACGCGAACGGGTATAGCCAAAGTATATTAACATTTTGCTCGACAATTTTCTGCGAGATCGTAAAGAATGCAATAAAAGTTATACATTACGTGATATAGTTAAAGCATGTGAGATATTATAAAGCTAAACGGAACACATAAAATAAATATATACACTTGTACATATGTACGATATACACCAGGCTTTCTCAACCCTGCGCTCGCGGAACTAACGAAAATTATATTATTACCTAAATTTTTGTGCAGCACGATTTGTCTTGTTAGATAAAATTAATCTAAATTTTTGATCAAACAATAAAATCATTAAAATTGATATTTATATTTTTACCTCGTAAATAATCTAAATTATAATGAAGTAATATCATCATCATCATTTTCCAGGCACAAGGCTCTCATTCGCTAAGGGAATGTGCCTTACCAAACTCTCGCATGGTAGTTGAGGCCAAAGGAACCTGAGTTCTCACACGTGACGCGAGGGCTCCCCTTTCGTGTCCATACCGCGGAGATCCGAGCCGTCTTGGTATACGGTTTTTTGTAAAGAGTTTCCCTCTCTTGGCCATTGCTGGCATTGGACGTACATCTTCTACCATGTTGGTATCGGATTTTACTCTCTCGACTGTGTCCAGGCAAGTAGGAGGGGGTTTGTCTCGGTATTCATTTGTTCTCTTCTCTAAGGTGTTTTCTGCTTATACGAGTCACGAGTGACAAGTAGCGAGCGACCACACGCACACGCACACCTATATAGATACACAAAGGTATACTTATGTACATCTGCCCAAAACGAGTCTCAAGTAGCCGGTCGCAAGTAATTATTATAATAATAGTGATTAAATAAATACAATGCAACCCTGGATTTGTCGTAGCATAACTGTTTCAGTGCCGTAAGGCCACCGGTAACCTCTGTACATGGACGACGTTGCCAAGAAAATAGTTTTTTAAATAAAAAAATACTATACTTTAGTGACAATGATTGTGATATATGTAAATGTTTCTTAGCTAAAATGAGAATAAAAAATGACAAAAACTATCAGCGTAAAACTTGTGAATAGAATTTTAAGATGGTAGATCTATAAAATTAATATATGTAGAGGATTTTAACTATTTTATGGGGGCCTGGCAGGGACTATAAAAAAACACAATGAATCCTAGAACGAAATCGCGGTTCTATTAAATTTTTTCATAAAAAAGTTCCGCGCTATTTGGCATCCCAAGTTTTTAATTTTTCTCGAATAACTCTTTTAATATCTTACATGTCACTAACTTTTTGAGTTTGTCTAAAAAAAAGTCTAAAGATAATAATATTATACATAATATTTGTCTTTTATTGTCTACGCTTCTATTACCACACTCGCAATGGTTTTTCTCGCTCGCATCCGGTGCGATGTGCCGAGTAACACGTGCGGCGAGAACTCAGCGGTCGAACTACCGACGACGTGTCCTCAATCTGCGGCTGAACATCGCCGAGTGCGCTCGTCATTTATGCTTTATATTAGGTAAAAAATCCAAAATATAGACCAAATTTTGATGCGTATCATGAATATTTTTTTTGTACTCTTAGAATATTCCATTTTTAAAAAAAAAATCAATCTTCTTGAATCTTTATCTTCAATCAGAAAATTTGTTAAGATAAAACGATAAATCTACGCTTATTAATGGTAAATTTAATTATTTACGAATGAGATTACTAGTTTTGAGAAAGTAATATATATTAACAAAGAATACATATTTTTTATTATTTTTAAAATACATTTAGTTTGTGCATATGTTATTTTTAATATTTTAGGAAATCTTTATTATAAATTCTTCATAACTGTTTATATTACTATTTTAAAATCTGTTAATAACTAAACATTTTGAATATAACACCTTTATATGTTTTATCTTAAGTTTAATTTTAACTGTATCGCTTTTTCTTAAAATCATTATCTTAATTAATAATTGTAATAACAAATGACACATGTTTTAAATATTTTTAAATCGGTTTTGCGCTCATCACTCTGTTCCATATTCTTGAATTGGGTTGAGAATTTCTGATATATACTATAAACAATGCAAAAAATGATAGAAAATTGATATTTCTTTGAATATCTGCTATTGTTTAATAGCATTAACATTTCCATGACATTTTCATTTGTATATTTATTAAATTAGCGCATTTATTAATGATTTTCCTGCTAAAATCTCAAATTATTCACTGCTGAAAATTAATAATTCAAATAAGCGATGCTTCGAATTACCAGTAGCAGGTCATTAATGCCCCGGGGCTTATTTAACGTAAATAGTCCCCGACCACTGACAATAATTCAAACAAGTCTCGGACAATGTTCCGTGACGCAATACCGATCCAGTGGCTTGTCTCGGCTCGATTGTCCCGCGGCATCGACAACCCCAATCATTATCATGATTGATTTCTATATAATTCTTTCTTTGACTTTCTCTTTAATCCAAGTATGAGTCTCAGAATTGGCCGGCCTAATGAGGCGTACGAACAATCGGTTGCGATTCCAGATATTAGCACTCGAGCTTCACAATGGCGTTGTGAGATAGATCGATGTCTCTTTTAATAATTCTACAACTTTCTTTAATATATAATAAAATATATAAGACGCATATCTTACAGTTCGATTCTTTATTATTATTCTAATACAATTAGAAGACGCTGTGCGCTCGAACGGATATCTTGATGATTACGATTGAAATCCTCGATATGATTTTGTTTATGCTAACGAATAATATTTTACTGAACAATTTATTCCACATGAAATGTTTCCTTTTCTTTGGGATTGAAACACTCCAAAATTTCATCAAAGGCTTTAATTTTCACTCTTAGCCCATTGAATTTGAAATAATTCAACGGCTTGCCACGAATAATATTCAACGTCTTCCTAAAACAGAAAATCGTATTTATTAAATATAGAGTGAAGATATAGAGTAATGAGTTTTTCGCAAATTACGCCATTATTTTATATCGAACGCGTACAATGTTTTTTTTATTATAAAAGATTCATTATGATTTTTTTGCATCCGAATTGGAATTGGAAAAATTTCTTTAAAAAAATAAATTCATAAAGCCGATCGGCGTCTCGCACAGAAACATGATTGATTGCATTTTTACACGTTATTCCACTTATCAACGGTAAAAATATAAAAATCAAACTTCACAATTTACAAGATTTATTTTTCGGCATAAAACTTATTTTTGCGATTTATTGCCTCCTTTCCAGTTGGAATCGTAAATTTTGTCGTACGCCACATTTCTCCTGGCCTCTATGCAAGTTTTCGTTCAGCGGGGCGATGTATTTTTTTGGCGATGCGATTGCGCCACAATAATTCCGCAAAAATAAAACATTTTTCTGCATGAATGACATCTGAATGTGTCCGTTTATTATGGATGCTCATAAAATTTGTTACGTATGGAGAATTTTATAGTAATTCCTTGTTTTTAAATGGATTTATTTCGAAAGCATTGAAAAACACACGGCAAAGCTCTCGGTTATTGCGGCAATAACAATTTTATCTAACGATATAATTTAAACAGCAACTATTAATAAATAAATATATTATATAACAGAAAAATATCTAAAATCAATTTTATAAAAAATTGTATACAGTAAACCCAAACATTTTTTTAATAAATGCGACAATTTTATTCGAATAGTTGACAGAATATTTTTGCATAAGCCCAAGTTATTAATATTATTAATAAATTAAAGAATTACCTATGCAGGTAACAGCCCTTAATAGAGTATTTAATTTATTTATAACATCTGTCATCATTAGGCATAGGCATCATAATAGTATTGATATACCAAATTAAAAGTAAGATCTACGTATACCCGAAAAATCAAAAATAATTATTAAAATTTAATAAACGTTTTTAATATATCTTTTTTTAATTTACATGGATTTTTTCAATTAATTTAATAATTGTTGAAATAATGATCATAGTAATTGTGAATCTCATTTAATGTAAAAGAAAATTAAACATTGTATTACTTTGTATCATTGATTTAATAATATAATAAATATTTCATTTCAATGATACGTCAAAAGTCGTCTACATCAAAGATCGATTAATTACTATGTATTTTTAATAGATAAATATTATTTATAAATAAGATTGGTATTATTAAACACATAAGTATTTGCAAATTAATCGTCACTGCGGCTCGAAACCAACCACGTCGTCCGATGGGGATTTGTTTACAATGGAAAATATACCCCAAGGATTTCAAGTGAAGATATTTATAAATTCTTCTTTAATACTTTGACTTAAAAGGCTAAAAAAAGGATTATTCTAAATATAAAAATAGTTATTTATGACATGTTTCATAATTTGATCGATATTTAATTTTTTTTTGCCTATAAATATGACCCATAAATGATGCGCGAACTCGGCAATGTCCTGCCGCAAACTGGAAACTACGTCTCAAAGTACGGTACGGTTTCACTCTCACTTGTACATCATACTGGATGCAAGTGAGAAAAAACTTCGCGCCCTACCAACAGAAGCGAATATTGTATTTTCATTTTTTTTGCAATTGCGAATAATAAAGGTCAATGATTATTTTTAATATGTATTGTTTAGATTTTTTTTAGACAAATACAAAAGGTTCGTGACTTGTAGGATTTATATTAAAAGAGTTATTTGAGTAAAATCTAAAACTTGGGGTCCCAAATAGACACAATAAAAAAAATGGGAAATGTAATCTCCTAAATAATCAATTTGTTATTGCTGAAATTACGAGTATAATATTATTTTAAGTATATCAATTCAAACATTAATTAGAAGTTAATACACAATTCATATTTATTCTGATAAATAATAAATAATAATGACTTATTTCTCATATTGGTGGTATAAAGTATGCATTTTTATTTAATTTTTCCCATATTACTTAGTTTATCATCGTAACTTCCTGAAATGTGTTTAGGATTTAGATGATAATTAATAAGGCCTAAATTTGGAAAATATTACGAGGCCCCGAGCGCTGAATTATTTGGGGCCACGTGGCCTCCAAAGATGAGGTGGCTGAATAATAAATCACGCGGTGGCCCAGTCAACAGAGCACATTTGCACGGCCCGTATGTTTGCCATATTTAATTCATGCCTCCGTCCTTCGCCAACTGCACATGCTCCACCTCATATATATTCCTAATGAGTGCCGGGAAAACCCGGGAAATTGGGGGAAATCTGGGAAGAAAACACGCGCGCCACTGCGCGACATACACACGTCCCAATCAGGACCCCTTGTCGACCCCGGCTAATGGCGAAAAATAGAATCTTATTTATCTAATATTGAAATCAAACGGTGTGTTTTCGTGCGAAAAATATAGGCTAATTCCGTATAAAAATATATTTTATTCAAGAATGCCGTATTTTATCATTTTCAATTGATAAAAATGTTTTATTGCCGGTATTTTTAAATAACTTATCCAAAGACAAATTTGATAATCGTATAATCCGCTCTCATGATGAGCCACAGAATAAATTAATATTAACTACCGAACACGTTTACTATGTTTACATAATTCAAATTTCTTGTCAAACAATTTAATTGATAAATTTTGTGATTCATAATATTATAAAGGATTCTTACTCGGGAATACCTAATAACTATTTAAATATACTCTTAGATATTATTTAATAAATCAAATAATTTATTAGACTATATTTAGACAAACTATACAGAAAATCTAAAACCGTGTGGTCTGACTAAGTTCTGGATTAAGCTCTTTAATGTAAATATTAATTATTAAAGCATTTCATATTCTATGGCGATGTCAATTCCATTTTTTTCTAACCAAATATTTATAAATTACCAAAAATGATAATATTAATATAAAAAATTATTAACACAAACAATACTACCGTTCGATTAACCGATCGTCACGGCTGTTCGAAAACAACCGCGTCGTTCGAAGGGGGTGTATTTATAATGGAAAATAGACCCCAAGCATTTCATGACAAGATGACTTTTTTTTAAAAATGATTTTTCTAAGAATAAAAATAGTTAATCGTGATATGCTTCATAATTTTTTCGATATTTTGGATTTTTCTACTAATCCATATGACGCGTAAATAGCACACTCGGCGTGTCCTCGCCGTAGACTGAAGACACGCCGCCGACTCATAATTCTCACTAGTACGTTTCACTCGCACTTGGCGCCTCGTATTGGATGCGAGCTAAAAAAATCATCGCGCCCGTGGCAACAGACACGAATATTATTGTTTTTATGTTAGCAATAAAATTCAATGATTATTTATAATATTAGACTTTTTTAGATATATACTAAAAACGTTTGTGACGTGAAGGATTTCATATTTATTGTTAGTTAGTGAGCTATTCGAGAAAAATCTATGGTATATCTATGAGTCAATCCATAACTAATTCTCAGTTGAAATCACTGCCTCATCCATATCATTAAACAATCAAATTAAAAACTTCATGTTCATGTTATGCTTTTGCAAAAAATTCGGGTAGAGATAATGATTTGCCCATTAGTATTTTTTCTAAAAGATTTTGACATTCCATTCCATGCCCTGAAGAAGAAACAATTTCGCCTGATCAGTCAAGAAATACGATAATGAGGTTTTCTCACTAGCAATTTTATATATGTCCATGAAAGATAAAAGTCTTTCATTGTCCCAATGGCAAGTAATGTAGGTTATACATAAGAAATATAAACCCAGCTTTAACTGCATGAACCATACAAATTTCAGGCGGAGTAATACAACAAGCTTACTTAAAATCTATCAAAATAAATAAAAGGACCTTACGAGGATCTTAAGGAAAATCAATTCATTTACCACCAGTATTATGGTTCGGAGGTAACGTGCATATTATTAAGAAAATGTATGTTAACCGTGACTGAGCTAAGTTAGTAGTCGAATAAGTGGCCGATGAAAACTATCAATTCAGGGAGTTCTTTGTACCAATGGTCAAGAGATATATAAATGGAAGAGACCCAAAAAATATTTCGGTTTAAAATAGTTGGAATTAATTAATTTAATATCATCTATCCTTCGTTGAATAAATAATTATAAACAAATAATATATACATTTTAATCCAACTAAGATAATATTAAAATTAAACAGTGTCTAGGTCATGAGGTCGAGTGTGGGAGACTCATTCCCTTTGCATCTTTAGAATCACTATCGAATCTGTATGTGGATGAATGGCGCTGTGATTTTTTTTCTGCTATGCCATCCATCCATCGTAGTCAATAAATAAATTTACATGACCATTGAATAATAGATACATTAATTTATAAAAAAAAAACAAGGGGATCTGGTTGTTTATTAAACATTTTCTCAAAAGATATGATATATACAATTTTTTTTATATTCCAATTGGTAGATAGCTTAAGATGTTTAAAAAAAAGTTTCAGTAATGTCGGACTTAAATTCTATATATTTTTACATTTATGATTTAAGAGTAGTTATTTTTCAGCTACTTACATTGGAGTTTTCATCAAAATGTAATCGATTAATATTCAGGTCACATTTTTCTTAAACAAAATTAAAATTTGATATATGGAATAAGCAAGACGTAATAATACGTTGGCGGTTAATAAACGGCCGAAACAATGCGCGGAGGTGGAAAACTTTATTACGACATTAAGTCGAAAAAATTTCCACGAGGAAAATATTGAGTGAAAATTAATCTGAAACGCCCACAAATGGTCTGGGGGCTCAATGAGAATTTTGTTACAAACGACCCCCAGTTCCCTATTGTCGGCAGTAACTCACACAAATTATTTCAATTAACGAGTTGGACGCATACCGGCACGCATTCCCGTAATGCGTGTCCATTGTCGGGCACGCACAGATTACGCGTTACAATCGAGCCTGCACTGGAAAACCTGAGGACATGAATACAATAAAATAATACATTAAATTTTATATACTTTTTCACGTATGAAATATACATCCGACATTATAAATTTTCATGAACGGAACAAATACAAAACAAATCTCGTTTGCCATAATATTTATGTACATATTAAATCAAATATGATGCAAATTAATACGCAATCCGGAAATAACTCGTATAAAAATAGCACATTTCATAGCGCACGTGTATGAATATGAGCAACAATATATACAAAATGTTTCATTATTTCGTCAAAAGATGGAATATTGTTTTGCTTTTATAAGTTTAAGCCGATCATATTTGGAAAAGATCCGATTTTCTTCGAACGTATTCTTTCCTAGGACCATAATCCGACAAAAGCATACTTCGGCCACTCTCTCTCTCGCAAAATAATTCTGCAGAAAATAATTTAAATATAAATCCAAAGATATGTATACGTACATATAAATCAAGAATACATTTCAGATATATAATGATTACGACAAGAAGTATTATATTAAAAAGCAAGGAATTTAGAATTAAAGTAGTTAACGTACGAAAGTATAAACATTTTTTGCTATTAGAATCAATTTTTTTAATACATTAAGCCACTATTCCTCTCAAAATTCCCTAATTCAAAATAATAAAAACACTAATAATAATTTATATTACATTTTGAACGGTTAGAAGTCATAAGCCATGGAAATTTTAATTATAGTCAGAAAATTCAACTTCAATCTACACCTTCGCTCTAACTTCCTTATTTTTTTAAAAAATCTAACTAATATTTTAATATATAGTAAATAAATGTTTAAAAGAAATAGATTTTGTGATTTAAATGTGTCTGGTGTCTCCCACGCCTACGCCCTAGGCCTCAGAACAATTGTTTTAAGTAGCCAAGCCTCTTGTATAGTTGGAATTAATAATCATTTACATTTTCGAAAGGTTCCGAATTCCAGGATTGCTCGAGAATGTGGAGTTGTCACACGAAGACGAATTATTGGGTATTTCGAGCGCAATCTAAGCTAATGCGATATCTCTCTCAAATTAAATATCTCATTATGGACTGTAAATAGAATAATGGTCAGTTTAAAATTAGAGATACGTCTGTTGCTTAAATATCAGGTGGACCTGGACCCTTAGATACTAAAAAAACCGATTATGCTAATTTAATGATAGTGGACGAATTTGGGAGTAAAAGCATTCTGCGTACCATACCAAGTACCGTGGAATTTTGTTATATAAGTGGGATAGTATGGGATACTATTAGGTGTAGTTAAAAGTCATATCGTATTTTCAAAGGGTAGTTATAGAATCAATTGTTTTAGTCCTTTGACGAGTCAAGACGTGTTATTTTATTATGTGCATGTAGAGAAACGTCTCCGTTTGTGTTCAATACAAAAAAAAATACTTGACCCATTCGCAATGGACGAATTTGTTCCTTCAGAAGACCATTTGTGAAACTGCATACTCTTCCAGTTCCACTCCAAGAAAAACGCAACTATTGCTAGAAGAAATATTTTCGATATTTTTGGAGACTATTATAACAGGAAATCCAAAAAAATTGAAAAACCCTGTACAGTAAATAAAAGCCGCTATAAAATCTGAAATTGAAAAAACCCAACTTAACCATCAAAGAACTGTTAAATATAACCGGCAGAAAGTGGTTCATCACTTATAAGTGTCTAAAAAAAATGGGAAAGAATCTAAAAGAAGGAATTTTAGGAGAAAATCTTCCTCCTCCACGATAATGCGCGTCCCCAATGTCGCAGATTTGTCCTTGAAAAAAATTGATGACTTGGGTTTGAAGGCATTACTGCATCCTGCTTACTCGCCAGACTTTACCCCTTCAGCCTACTATTTGTTTTGTTCTAGGAACACTTTTTTAAAAATAAATCATTCCAAACAGAAAGTGAAGTGAAGTCAGCATAATTTTTCAAGAAAGGTATTTTAGATTTGAAAAATTGATGGCAGAAGGTTTTTGTAAAAATAAATCAATAAATGTTTAAAAAAATGAATTTTCATTTTATTGAAAAAATACGATAGGACTTATTACTACACTTATATTTAGAACGGTGGAAGATCAAAATATTATGTCATGAAATTATAAATTCCGAAAAAAATATTAGTGTTTTAGAAGATGATTCAGGACAATATCCAGATATGAACTCAGTCGTAAACGTTTGGCATGTATTACAAATAAATATGCACAAAAGATCCCGAAAATTCAGCAGTAAAAACTAGTCAAAGACGTTTTTAACTGAACGATGGAATAGTCGATTAAATTATTATTACGTAAAAAAATATTTTTTTGGTAATATGGAGCGTCTTATTACTATTATTACGAGTATATTTATAATATATTCTTAATAAAAAAAAAGTATTTATTGAAAATAAATAATAATAACCGCCGTGAAAACTGTAAATATAAATTTATTTTGCAAAATCAGCTGATCGTAAAATATTTCAATGAAAATTTCTACACGCAATGAGAAAATTGAACAACGCTAGTAAGGAAAACTTTGCAATCTGAGATACGAAAACGTCGCCAATGAAATTACTTTCAACAGAATCAAATAACTGAATTATTATCGAGTAGTGCAGATCAGTTTTTAAACAATGTTTTTAATAAATAAATATTGAAATGTATTTATTAACATAAATACGCATTGCCTTTTCTGTAAAGCGACCGTTTTGAAATTCGTAATTGGTCCCTGTGACACTGCAAAACGCTGCAACCAACATTTTTGCATGCACGTCGGCGACAATTCGGACCCAGTGAGTTTCCACTATGTGTAACGCGATCCTGCACATTTGTACATAGAGACGACAAGCACAGAGAATTATCTCGTGTATAGTTATAGAATTTCAGTGTCATTGTAAATACAAGAATGTAGTGTGATGTCTCCAGCTTTGTGTAGCACAAGTGGTTCGGTGTTAGAATTAAAGGGGCTACATGCCAAGTAAATTAGACATGGCTACCGAGTACATGTACGTATCTACGTATATACCGCTCAAGATATAGCAGATGTATGTATATAGCCTCTGTTTAATGTTATTCCCGAGAGTTAAACTCGCATGTATGAAACAATAGCTCAAAATTATATATCTAGTATGTAGGAGGAGTTATGAATGCATGGATAATTTTGTTCAGAATATTTAAATTCAAGAATTCTTTTAGCATAATGTAAAAAGCATATACAGATTTTTGTTTATATTAATATTTATATAAATTATATGTGTTCATTATCGAGATTATCTAAATTTTAGATAACAGCTTAAAGCTCCATAAAAAAGTTTGCGCAGAATGCAACAGAGCAAGTTTGGCCGAGTCAACATTATATAGGTTGCTGGAAAGTTGCGCCTGAAGTGTTTTCACCTATTTCCCAGGCCGCATTGTACCTGCGCCAGTTGCAATGCAGTCCCCCGGCTCGGGCCCAGAGCTTTCCCAGGGGAACTTTTCCCTGATTGTCTTCAGAGATCCCCCCAGTCACCTGCGCGTGCTAACGATATGGCTCCTGAATAACACACACTACAGTAATTATTCAACCAAGGACACCGTCTCCGGATTGTTAGCATAATTTCAGCATATTCTTGCACAATGACAATATACAGTAACACTGTTTCATGAGGTTAAAATTTAGCACATGAAGATGGAATGTAAAATAAATATGCAATGCTGTACGTTTATATTTATCAAGTATGGAAAAAACAACACGATATATTATCACATTGTTTATTTATATAAAATTAAATTTGGAAACATTCTAATAATCAATTAATTATTTTCTCACTCGTCAAGCGATAATTAATCTAATATAAACTTTAATATAATACGCACAATGAGCAAGTTTACATTCAAAGCACCGACGTCAACAATTTCCACAGCAACTTAATTATTAAATTAAATTTGATTAAAGAGTATAATGCAAATTTTCAGCTTTCGTTTGCAAATTATGATTCTATATGATAATATTAATATAAAATATTTAATATCTGCGCATAATTCCGATGCTTAATTTCCAATACCACAAAAAATTGGAGTAAATAAACGTATGTGCTTTTTGATAAACACTTTCGGGATTTAATTCCATTTTCACATTTACAAAACAAACATCGCTATATTTTTTCGGCTTCATCCTCGCAATAAATACAAATACAAAAAAATCGAATACACGTTTGCATATCTTGGCCGTAAATCCGAATATGATTTCGGGATTAGGCCACGGGATACACCCTTCACTCTGACCACACGATAATACGATCCTCTTTTGTATAACCAACCCCCTGGCCGAAATAAAACCCAACGGCCGAAATTGCGGAATGTGGAATAGAAGAGGCCGTATCCCATAACATTTTATTCGCAGCAAAAGACCTGCCATTTGAGAAACAGTGGAGGCGTTGCGCACTGCCGTAGGCCTCGGAGCACTTTGCGTTAAAGCAAACGTTCCGTTAAAAGTGCTTTGAACTGTGCCAATTCTGAGCCATTCATCTGTCTCCGCGACTTCATGAATTTTCAGGATATGACAGTCACTGAAAAATAAATAGTAATGTCGATTCGCGTATGCCCGAGGGTGTTTGCGTCAGTTACGCGACCGTACTTTTGACATTGTTGTTGTGATCGCACAGATTTATAAGAATTAATGTAGGATATAATCTGCTATAAAAATTACTTTTATATAAAAATGTACATCTTCAACCCACATTTTGAATATCTTAGATGTCAACATTTTTAAATAACATTTTAAAAAAATAATAATAAATCAGGCATTTTATTTTATTATTTTTTTAAATAAAATAAAACATTCTACATACTTTAATCATTATTTAAATTTTGTGTAAAATATGAAAATGCAAGAAACCGTGCAAAAATATGAGTTAGTTGAGGAATGTTAATCACAATAAAATATGTATTTTAGTTTTACCGAAGTATTTCACAAGAAGTAATATAAAAAATAATAATTGCATCGATTATTTAAAGTTTTCAAAAAAAGTTGAAAGAAATTTAAAGAAGCATATTACAACAAATAAAGCGTGTTTTTAGTTGCAGCGCATTTAATGAGGAGTTAAAAATGACATCATTGTTGACAATTTTTGAGACCAAAACTCTGAAAAATGTCTTTTAGTACAGTAAAAAAATATTGCCTGAATTATTGATGTAATAGTGGTTTTTTAGTCATAACCCAGAAGCCATCAGCCAAAATCTACAAACTTATATCAACGAACTTCCAAAAGTGGTGTGACAAATGGCTTATCACAATCAATCCAGGAAGAAGCCAGGCAATTATTTCACTAGAAAAATGAAATTAGATTCTCCCTCAAATAAAATTAACGACTTATATATACCTTGGGTGCAGGCGAAGAGTATCTCGGGAGTAACTTTTGATAAAAAAAACTCTTGGAAAAACATGCTGAAAACGCTGATTCAAAAGTGCTTCTAATAGCAGAATTATAAAAGTCCTCTTATAGGTAGAAAAAGTTATTTATCCCTTAAACTGAAAAAAGCTCCTTATATACCGCAGTAATCCGACCTCAAATCCTACTTAGCCATGTCCTTGGATCAGGGGCTCCTGACGCCCCTCATAATCAAAGATACAGAGCAAAATCAACATCACACTCCATTGCGATCCGCCAGCGCACCCTGAGTTCATCAGGAATGCAGACATACAAAGAGACCCTTGAACATGCTCCAGCTTAATAAAAATGCGCTATCCCCTTTTTATAAAACACCTCCATAAATTCGAATCGAGTAAACCCGTCCGCTATCACTCACTGGCGACCTGCGATCCCTGCTCCTCCCTACTCTATCCACAGAATCCCTCTCCGAAAGACGTTATTATGCAAAAAAATAGCTAACAAAAGCCTAAATAAATCAGACGCCTGTACAACACAACACAACAATTATGATGTTTTTTTTCTCTGTTACTTGTTCTCTTCATTTGCTATCATTTCAATTGTATAGCTTAGTTTGTTTTATTAATTTCTTAATACTTAATTAGTATTTAAGTATAATTCTGTTACTATTGTATTTTTTTATATATATTTTTTTTCATCATCTGCTGTCGGCCGCACGGACTGCGTCAGCCGCAGTATCGAGGAATCTTGCGACCGGCAGTAGACTAATGCCCTAAAGTTTCCACATTTTATGTTTAATAATAGAAATAAAAATGAAAATCAGATATGGAACTCAGACGAAAGGAAAATCGGCAGTTGCTGACAAACCTTGTACATTAAATAGACCACTACTAATAGTGGTTTAATTTGATGATAAATTATTTAGAACTAGATGTAAATGTTTTGTCTTTAAATTTAATTTCCGTGGTTCGTAAAAAAGCTTAAAAAAAAACTATCGAAATGTGTATAACTCTGAAGCGTGACGCCATCTGAGAAAATATACGATTATATGATATTCCAGTGTTTGGTAAAAACCTTGGTTCAAGTTTTTTAAGTTCGGCCTACTGTCTGAAATAGAAAGGGCTAAGATATGCGAACGATACTATCAGATTTAAAATTATTCCTAGTGGCTTTTAAAAGAATAACAAAAATTACAATATTTCAAGATATTTGATTGCTTTTATTAAGTGAAAATTCTAAATTTAAATGAAATAAAAAATAATTATTTAACCACATGTTTTTGAGTATAAGAAAATAGTTGAAATAAAACCCTATATGTGGTAGGTATTTAATCAATCCTGATTTAGATACTATTGAAAACATTTTCGGGGTATGTAGAAAAATATATTTCAATCATGATATTGTTGATGTGTTGTCTGAATCCATTATCCATTGAATCCATTATCCGGAATATCCATTATTAGCATATTAAAATAATAGATATAATAAAATAGAATAATAAAAATAAATAAAATAGATATATTCATAATAAAACAACATAATTCGGTTACAAATACAATAGCGTCATAATAACGAAAAATCTGTCAAGTTAAAAGTATTTAGAATGTACTGGCCCTAATTATATGTGAATATGGTATACATATTATTGTATTTATATTTTTTTATAAAAGAATCTAGTTAAAATTGAGAAATGAATAAAAAAAATTAAGCAACTTTAGCAATTTCCTGAATATTTACATCTATGTAACAACACCATCCTTATAAATGTTGAATACAGCACCGAGTTAATTTTCCTGCCACTTTTCCCAACAACTTTTTACACGGAGCTATTATCATAGCTGACAGTTTAAAGCCTTTTGTGAATATTACCAACTTATACACCACAAACAAACTTAATTACCCGCCTTTGTATTCCAGTGTTGATTAATCAGTCATTGGCGTAGAAGGTGTTAATTTTGTTAGTTGTAATACTAACTAGAAAACCATTCAACTATTGTCTAGTAATCAATGAGATCGGTTTAACTTTTTTAATACGTCTAGGAAATTTAATAGCGCCAAAGCCATTACAAGTTTATACGGTCAAGAAACTTTTATTAGCTTTTGCGAGCAATTTATTTTCGATTACTTGAATTTTCATCAGGCTGATGAAACAACTTGCGTAAACTATTTTTCTATGCTCAAATTTGATAAGTAAATATTTTAACAGCAATATTAATTTTGAACAAGTAGCGTAATATGAAAAAAATCAAGTTATTCATTCGCAAATCGGCATAATTCGTAACTTATTAGCTGCTTCGGGGCAAAAATTCGAAGATAAGTATGATGGATGTCCGCTGTTTCGCCATAGACTTTATTATTTACGAAGCAAAACACAAATGAACCGAACCAAAAAAATCATCTTTCTCCGGCGGAGGAAGAAAGGAGCACGAAAATACAAGGTCTCTCCCCCGGCTTTCCTTTGATGTACGACACAAAGCATTGTGTAGGCAAAACCCATAAACGAAAGTGCTGAGGGGACCATTCTTTCTTTTAATGACTCAATGTCAGGTCGTTCATAAAAATGTTAATTTCAGTTAGCGCGGTCGTGAACGTGTTATCTTACAGGTTAATGTGCCACCGACGCAGGCACTTTGCGACGCCGCCATTGCTGATAACAAAAAAAGCAATCAATGCCTGATTCGCGTTGATACCTACCTAGATTATGCTTACAAGTCTATACTGAAAAATGCAATCCATCAACGAGTGCATCGCTTTAATTTCATGGAAAAAATTGCTGATGAATGATAACGTGCAAATATTTAGCGTCCACTCGTGGCCCCGTAGAGAAACGCTGCAGAACCCCTGCCGGTCATATGCGCCCTCTTCAAATATTCATACGCGGGTAAACTGCGGCCACCGATCGTTTTAAAATCACGAACCGGCCCTGCACTTTCTCTATGGTGAAAAGGTGGAGAGGGAGGGGTGTTTGTTCGCCATTCTGCGCTCGACAGAATAACTGGCTACGTTTCGATAACGAAGCACCATTTTGGCTAAAACTATTTAGTGTATCGGAAAATTCTATCCATTATAAATACCATTTAAAATTGGAGTACATAGTCTTATATAAACTTAATAAAATACAAATAAGAGAAATGAAGAAAAATATATATTAACGCATTACTTACGGGGCGATTCGCAGTCAAACATTATTAGCCGAGATTTTGTGAAACGTCGTTTTTCACAAAAAAAATCACAACTCGTTTATTAATCACGATATTGAGCCGAAATTTTAATTACGTAAACTTCAACATTTACTAAGATAGTTAGATAGTGTATACTTATAGTAAGTCACCAAGCTATTGGAAACGGGCCGGATTGAAATGTTTATAAAACATGGTTCTAACATGTCTTTTAAATGTTGAATTTTTAATATATTTATTATTTAAAGGCTTATAAATTAAATTTAATGTTGAGTCATTAGCCGTTAGGTTATTGGGAAAGGCCATATTTTTTATTGTTTTATAACGATATTACATCAGTAAGAATTTATTCATCAAAAATAAAATTAATTATAATAGTTATAGCAGATTATAACCGTGTAATAAATAAACAAATGCTGAAATGATGTTATTTCTATTAATTTCTAAGCACTCCGAGCTATAAATTATTTCGAATGCACTTGCCGCATTTGCCTAAAATCTCCTTATTATCTGATTATCAAATATCTAACGAAAAAGATATTGTAAGAGTTACATCCGATCAAACGCGTGGTGTCGACTAGCGTGTGATATGCGCGCCCCGGACATACACAAATATGCTTTTGACGTGGAATCCACGTCCCCCGTAGGCAATGAGTTAAGTGAAAGGGTACGTATAATACAGTATTTTAATAAAAAAAATGTTTTTTATAATACACCCATTTCTTAATTTACGTGGTTTTGAAAAGGGTTTAAAAAAGCAATTATTAAAAAATTAAATTTATTAAAAAAGGCGCTTAAAAACCATCGAAGAAGAATATATTTTATTTAATTTAAATAATCATTTAATTTATGGATAAAGCTTTGATTATCTTGATAAAAGTTCGAGCCACAAAAAAATATTGTCATCGATACTAATACAATAACACAAAAAATACAATCATCTTGAGCGCTATTTGAGCGCCTCTGAATCTAGAAGAAAGTCAAGTACTTTTTCTTAGGGATAACGCAACTGATCATCGACACAATATACAAAATCGGAATGTTAATGTTGGTTTTTTAACCACTAAATACTGCGTAGAAAATCTAACTATTACATCAGGGATCATATTAAGCGTTGAAGAATATTATACTACATTTTAGAATGCAAGAATTAAAAAACAACATTGAATGTTTGCTAGAAATCATTACAGCTAGAAATAGTTATTTGAGGTAATAATAATATGCCAAGAGCTAAAGAATTTGCTGATATAATGTTTTCCAAGATTTAAATAGTCATGATATTAAGGAATTATTCAGCGAGGAATAGATAAATGAAGACTATTATATTTCAAAATTGAAATAAAATCTAACAATGTCATGTCTACTTCTAAACATTTTAACAAAATTATCAGTTTAGATTGAAAATTATAAAACATGATGCGAAATATCGTTTTAAATGTTGAACGTGCTTTAAAAATTCAAGGAAAAATAACATATTGATGTGCAAAATACTAAAAATAAATCGACTAATAAAAGTCACCAGAGCGAATGTGAGAATTATAATGATTTAGAATAACTAAGGAAATAGTAAACTATTGATTTGGAGGGCAGTGAAAATTCTAAATAAAATGATTTATTTTTGCTTTCATCTTAAAATCCTTTGATTGAAGAAACCAGAAAAAAAATCCTTTAATAAATAAAAATAAAAATATTTATACACCAGTAAAATTTAAACATCCATATAATTTGTCTAACAACTTTACGCTCAACATAAATGCTTAATTTTTTAATTAAAAATCTCGGGATATTATACATTAAATTAATGAATACTTTTTTATTTTACTCTTTACTGTCAGTATAATTAGGGTTTTGTACAATATTTTCTAACAAAAATATATCTATAAAGAGTTAGAAAAGGGGATAAATGCAATCGACTCATCAAAAACATTTTAATACATAAATTTCGTATCTTTGTTCCATGTTCATTACTGTATATCCGTAAACAAACAAAAAACTAGCACTCAACTAAAATTCAACTTTATAATATTCATATATTAATTGATTAGTTTTGCGATAGTATCGGTAACCTAATATTAATTATTCCTAGGAATGTTCAGTATAAAATCGATACGCACTAAATCAACATTTTTTTTCTCCCTGTCATTCAACAAATATTAATACACAGACTTCTATGTAATACGATATTCGGTTTGAAGGTATACAAATACTTTTACAATGTTTCCTGTTATTTTCGACACACAAAATATGAAAAATTATATAAAGAGATAACATTTTTCTCCGTTCAGCTCAGCTTGAAATGACAAAAATTTAGAATTGGAAAAATCTGCAATATGTATTATTGCGCAAAAACAGTGTCCTTTATCCCGGTCAACAGGAGGTCAGGGTTGTCACACTGCGACAAATAATTATGTATTTCGAACTGATATAAATGTATAAATTCTTACGGAGTATTATAGGGATTACTCGGAATAATTCATGATCCGCGAAATCAGCATTTAAGTCACGATCGCTCAAAAACAAATATCTCGCCTTCGTATCAGGAAACTGCTTTATTTTTAGCTTTCCTTTACAAGTTAAAAACGTCAAGAGAAAGACCTTTGATTATCATCTATCTCGGGGTGAGATAGAGAGGGGTCTATTGAATAGGCTCAGCCCGTAGTGCTTTGAGTAGGGTAAGGAATAACAGTGAAATCCAACCCCACCGATACCTTTCATCACCTGAACGAAATACCGAAAAAAACGATATTTATGCAAAATTTGTTATCTCGGCTCAAATCGAAAAGTGTTTCGCAAAATAAACGCGTATTTTTATTACAATGTCAGATGTAATTTTTATTTTATGTACTATCTCTGCGGGGAATGTAATAAAATGTAATTTGCATGCTGGATATAATGCGACGTATATACATAGTAAGAAGACTAATTTGTAATATTTACATGTATAAGCGTGGCTTTGGAGTCGGGGAAAATTTTACATATTTCTCGAGAAAATGGAAAATTTATTACATGAAAAAATGTATAGTTTATTAGATATGTACATATTCATGATTTAAAAAGAAAATGATAACATCCGATACAATATTATGAGTATTATTTAATTTATTAGAGTGTTTTTAATCCGAAATAAATTCAGAAGAGATAATAATAATTGATATCGTTATATTTTATATAAAAAAATGTTTGCAATCCCTGTGGTTTTGACTATGAGTGCGATTCGCCCGCGGCCAAACGTTTATCGCGATTCATAAAACGAGTCAAGTCCGCAAGAGGTCCCGGGTCGATCTAGATTCCGGAACCTCGAGATATGAAAAGCAAAATGAAAAAATATGCAAATATCATTACGGCCATCACTTTCAAAAACAATATACCCCAAGTCAACAAAAACGTCTTGGACGGGAGAAAAAAAATTAAACACGATCCGGCATTAAATCGTTGATTGTGCAAATAATTGCCGAAAATTTTCGACAGATTACGCCTAATCGCGTCACGTCCGTGTCGTCGGTCATTTTACAAAATTTTGTTTCGAATCGAGACATTTCAGCCGGTAGTAAAACGTCGCAAGTACCAACATAGTTAAGTGATGTGCCCCCGGATTTGATCTGATTATCCAGGATAATCCCAAACGGGCCAATTTAACTTTGCTCCGAAGAAGGATTACCCCCCGGGCCGGGACTTACCGGAGAAATTTTCCGATGACACTTTTCTGACTTTTGCAAAATATTTGACGTCCATTTTTATCACTTGTACGTGAAAAATTTACGACGCGGAAATTTCCGCGTCCATTTATTTCCGCCGGAAGTGATTTATTTCAATATTAAACACGTTACCATAAAATACGATACACACTTTAATTAATTATTCAAATAAAATATGACTATAGCATAAAAATGTATTTTAATCTCTCTCATCATTGGATTTTGTATACCGAAAATTGTATTCAAAATAAATTATGTGTATTCAAAATATTTAGGCATAATTTGAAGATTATCTTGACAGCAACTTAATTTTGCAAAAATCTCCGTTTCAAAAGTCAAAATCGGACATTTATTTAGCCATTTATCATTATATCACATCGGTTTGAAACAATATAGCAAAGCAGATAACAGACCGACAACTCTGACCGTGACAAGCTTTCACAACTTTCAGAAGCGACTTGCAAAATTTCCAGCATCACTAATTTTCCAACTGGCTTGTTCAGATTTCCTCACCTGTTCTGCGGCTGTTTTTCGAGAAACTTGCTCCGCAGATTAGCGAAACGATTCTATTAATATAAAACAGGCTGCTAAATATAATAATACCGACATTTTTCAAATTAAACTAATGAAATTTTGTACGTGACACAGATTATTAAAATACAAACGGAAGAAAAAATATTTATTAAAAATGAATTATTTAAAATGGAATAAAAATTGTGGCGTTCGTGCCTGCCATCGGCCGCGTCTCGCGAAACGTAATAAAACCACAATAAAATACAATCTCGGTTAATTTGTCGGAATAACGTACGGGGCGGATATAATTTATAATTCGATGCAGTATGTGAGGGGGGAGGGAGGGTCTGGCCCGTGGAAAAATTCCAAAATTCCGCGGGGCCAAAACTGCGATAGATTCGTGACTTCCGTGTCACGCAACCCTTAAAAATCGGTTTATAAATACGCCGGGGATGGCACGTGTGCTCGGCGCGCTTTATACGCCATTTTATTGTGAGCACTTCCGGTTGTATGCCAGCAAATAGTCGGCCATAACCAGATCGTAATGAAGCGGCCGATGCTGATTATGTGAAGCTTGTATGCTACAAGTGATTACCTCGGGGCATTCAGCATGGAAATGTTACATTGATGGCACGGATAATGCTGACCCTAGACATCAACGTTATGTACATATGTCATTTTGCAACAGCAAATTCGTGTACCATTATATCATCGAAAGACAATTGAGATATTAATATAATAAAATGAAAAATATTATTATATATCACGGATATGTTAGTTATTTGGTAAACCTATATACGTATATATCAGTGATTTTTGGTGCATCCATTCATTTTAAGAATTACGAAACCGTTTCAGTTTCATATCGTATGTTCCAAAGTTTATATTTCAGTGGTTTTTACAAGAAACTTAATTTTTTTTAAATATTTCAACCCTCGAACATGTGTGACAATCCAGAATTTAGCCGACAATCAACGAGGGTAGCCGCCATATTATGTTCGACGATCAAAAATTAAACGAGTTAATTTAAAATAATGTACGTTTAACAATGACATCACTGAAGATGAATTCGTCTAAACCAGGGGTCGTCAACCTTTTTATGCCTAGCGCCCACTTTTGCCTATTTTTCATGGTAAAATTTCCCTACCGCCCACCAACCTCGCTATATTTCAATTCAGTATATGGTTGGAAAAAATTCTAGAAGGAATGTAGGAGATTTGAAAAAACAAATTTTTATTACCAACATTTTATTGCAACTAAAAAAGACATATATTGAAAAAAACAAGAAATTTTAAAAATCAAATTCAATAATTAAGCAGCTGACTACTGAAATGCGCGAAAAAATGGTTTCTGACTATCAACTTTGAAGGCTCGCTAACTACAGCAACCGATTTAGGACAATTTATTAACTGAAGATCAAGAATGGATACTCTACACTAATTTTAAGCACCAAAGGGCAGGTGAATCCTCGGATATATTCTCAAACCATTGCTCAACTTAATTTTACCACTAAAAAATGATGTCTGGTGGAATTTTCGAGGTATAATTTACTTTAAGCATTTTAAATTGGGTAAAACTGTAACTTCAATTGAGAACCATATTGTGAACATCATAACTATTTAATGATGAAATAAAAGACAACGTTGGATTATAGATAGATTTCGTTACCCAACAAAAAAACTGATCGACATCAACCATATTTACTTGAATTGTTCCATCTTTTATTTGTTCTATATTTATTTTGTAGCAATTACAGAATGCTTTCGCCAAAAAATCAAACTAAAAAAAGTAGCACCTTTTTTTATAGCGTTATTCCAGTCGAAATCGAATGATTTTTACAAAAATGGGTTTCAAAAACCCATGCCTAACACTCAAGAATTGTAACTATCTATTCTATAAAATCTGAATAAATCAACATACTGAGATTTCCTCTTTGATATTTTCTCTGCATCTAATGCTGGATGCCATTGTTTTTTTTTCGACATCAACTTAGTTTTCTTATTTAGCCATTTAATTCTAACATCACCACCAGAATGGATGTTATGTTAGTATGAGCATCCTCAAAAATAAATTTCTTATTAAAAATATAATATAGATGAAATTTAATTTATCTTTACGTCAAAGAAGTAAAAATATACTGTAACTCTTTTCTCGTGACCGAGAGGGATTGACTTTAGAGATATATAAATGATCATCCTGCTTATTTTCTTCTTTAGTTTTAGGCCACTAGTTGTAGATCCCCCACGCAATTGCGTTCCTGTAATATTTTTGATTATTATATGTTTTGTCAAACGTGTTCTTGAAAGTATATGAAACGAAAAAGGCAAATGAAAGAAAAATCCTCTCTCATGTATATTTAGCTCGTATCTGTTAGGTTACAAGTTTAGACATCTTGGAATCTATAAAAATACCCCAATTACATACATATGACATATTAGGCTTTGCTATTCATATTAGTGCATTTCCTTTACAATCTCAGACAATTTCAGATTAACGAATCTCATTCATCCTTTGGCTATCTCATTATCGACAACGACCATTTGGTTCAATGCCATTTGATCGTTTGCAACGAATGGAGCAACCACAATCAGATTGTACTTCTCTTTTTTTGCAGGCACTCGAAACCCCTCCTATTGACAAGTCCCTACGATGACCTGTGCACTTACACATTCCAACGAAACTAGCATCCTGTCTAAAATAGATGCCACCTTCAAGCTGCCTTTGATTTTTTTCATCATGTTGAGATCGTCTATCTAAAAGTTTCCATCCCTTGTCAAGCTCAAATACTTTGATCCATATTGTACAATATACATATTATGCACTTAGTATAATATTAGAAAATCCAATAAATTCATATTAACTACGCTCAGAAAATATTTTTTATATATAAAAATATATACTTTATGTAACTACCATAATTCTTAAGTGCATAACATGGTAAAAGTAGCTAAAAACAATTTTTAAATGTTTTTTATTCAGACAGGTCTCTTGTTATCATTATTTGTAAAACAAGTTTATTCGATTCAATTAGAAACTGTGCACTAAACTGATTAACACGTGTGGTAACAACATTGCCAAAGGATTAAAGAGACGCGACCCACCCTCACCGCATAATAGATTCCGTCTACTGCCAGCAAGTGGAAAGAAAATGCCAAGGGATTACGAGTGACCATGCATAAAACATCGAACGGAACCTTGGTCGAATGGAAATGGCTTTATATACGTGCAATTTAAAAATATTAACAAAATATTGCACGCGAATCAATTCGACGATCGTTACAACCGCATTGAATATTTGATGGCCCGTTTTCTAAAATAGCACATCGTCGACTTTGCATATTTACGCGGTGCATTGGCGACATTCTGCGCTAGAGGTCGGGAGAGCACAATGGGTCTGTCAGTTTCGTATTTTCCCCGCATTTTCCATGAACACAATTTGCCCCCCTCGTACAATGGATGAATTGCAGGTCATACAAAATAATTACGGCGTGTACACCCGATTGTTGAAAAACGTGGCGTGCACGCTCTGGGTTATTACTTTTTTTTGTCCATTGTAGAAATGAATTTGAAAGCGAAAAACAGTGATTTTCGCATGATGTTCATGTTTACTTAAAATAAAATAAATAAAAAATACGTTTTCTAATAAATAACAACCCCGGCAGCTATCGTTTAATTATTGCGGAAGTGTACAGGATCGCACTTGGATCCAATCGAAGCAAACAAAAACAAAAACACATCCCGGCCAGAGGGCGACGGCAATGATTAAGACATCAATTATAATCAGTTTAAAAATTAATTTATAACCCCCGGGGGTCGGCATGATTTATCGACTGTCAGGGTCCCGACAAACAAGGGTAACTGCCCGACCAAACTGAATTAAGCCCCGCGATGCTTCAATTAGCCCGCTCGAAATTAAAGGGTTAAAAGCTGCTGCATACGGGCCACAAAGCTTTTTAAGGATTCTAAGCATACTGAAAAAAATTATCGGCGATGATTTATTGAATTGGTGGTAATGTAGTCAATTACAGTGTTCATTGTACTTTTTTGATGGGGTAAAACTTCGTCACGGCGTTCTGTAAATTATCAGATTGAATTAATCTAACGCCTAATTTATTTTTTTAAATAAAAATATTAGGGATGCCACAAAAAAAATTATATCGTGACACCGTGAGATAAAATCATATTTGTTATTTTTTCTCAGTATTGTTCTATAATTTATTTTTAAAACATCAATTTAATTTTATTGTTTAAAAAATATACAGCGATTTTAATCCGGCAATAAAATCCTGACAACACTGAAGTGGAACGACCCTTAAAATTTTACAATAACCTTTACAAGACCGTGTTAAAATAAGATTCCTTACAAAGCATTGAAGAATTATTACAGAAACTTAAATTATTGCATCTTATATCAAGTGCAGGAGCATTTAACCGATCTGTCGCGGTTGAAGGGAATCTGTTTATAATGAAAAATAGACCCCAAGTCAAAATATTGATGAATACTTCATCAATATCTTATCATCAACATCAATTTTTAAAATGGATTATTCTAAGAATAAAAATAATTATTCACGATATGCTTCATAATTAAGTCGATATTTGGAATTTTTCTACTAATCAATATGACACGTAAATGACACAAACACCCGGCGATGTTCCGCCACAGACCACCGGTAGACCGACTGCAAAATTCTCGCGGCACGTGTCACTATAGTATACGTTTCACTCATCGAGAAAAAACATCGCGCCCGTTGAAATAGAAGCGAATATTGTCGTTTTTTTATTTTTTTTGCAATTGCGATCAATAAAGGCCAATGATTATTTATAATATGTATTCTTTAGACGTTTTTTAGATAAATACAAAACATTTGTGACGTGTAGGATTTATATTAAAATAGTTATTAGAGAAAAATCAAAAACTTGGGGTCTCAAATAGACCCGATCTGCATGGCTAGGTACAAGCGGATCAATAAAATAAACCGTATAGGTATAGATTAAAATAAACTGTATAAAAAAATAGTATCATATTTGTCCTTCCAATTAATACCAATTAGGTAAATAAAATATTGAATAATGGTCAAAAATCGCCTCCATATGGATTTCATTTGGAAACCTACTAATTATAACAAAGAGGGATCGCAAAAATGACTATAAAAATACAAAGAGTCAATGATGGAAATTATATATTGATATATAATCATTATGTATGTACAAAAATTAAATAAGTAAATAGTGGATTTCATTTCGATAATAATGTAATGTACTAATTTAGCAATTATGAAAATAATAATTTCACAGCGGCTATTTTAATAAACGACACGCGCTCTGACCTTATGCCAAAAGGTTAACTGTATTAAAATAAATCATTCAATCAAAGGTGTACCATAATGAGATTTATATTTAGAATATTCTGTATTTGATTTCAATATTTTATTCAAATTATAGCGCAAATTAATTATAATAAATATGTTTTTGCTAATAAATACATTATTTTTATGTATAATAATAAATCAAAATATTTTCCTGTATTTGTACAAATATGCGAATATTAAAAGCGAGACAAAGGCCCTTTTCGTGACACCTTTACCTTGACACACGTGCGAACACGCGTGGTGTCGTCTCGTTAAATTGAAAATTTCAACAAAAATAAATTTCACCAAAGTACACGCCATAACAAGACAATTTACCATATTGTGTCTTATATATAATATTTTATAAAAAAAATATTATACCATTATTTACTGCATAATCATCATGAGACTTTAAAATAAAACTAAAAAAACATTAATATTTTTTTGTTATTAAAAAATAAAATATTATTTTTTAAGTGGATCAATATCATAATCGGCTCACTGTGTAGACCTTCGCCCTTCAGCATTCTCACTTTACAAACAAGTGCGGTGAATGGAATCTTCTTCAAACAACGATTAAGTCGCTTACATCCCTTTGCTTAAATATTTAAACGCTTCCAGAAATTTTGGGATACTATACCCTTAATCTCTAATGCACTGAATATAATTGACTTAATTCACGACGGTTTGACACCGTGGGGAATCATATTGTGTACCCCAATTTCGTATACTTGAGGATGCAAAGGGTTAATTCTATAATGCTTTATATGCATAAGGGTAATAACTCATTATTACGATGATAGTAATATTTTTAAATCATCCTGTACGTTTAATGCGTCGGTCATAAAGTGATGAAAATAAAAGCATTTTCCGAAAAACCTTTTTTTTTATTATTTGCAATTTTGGCTCCGTACGCATCCAAGGGATAGATGATGATCAGCTTTAGGCTCTGTCCGTGCGAACTAATAACGATCTGCCAATGGCTGTTGGCGATCGACACTCGACCACCAAATTGAGATTGAGAAGGCTGACCGACGATGGTCAAAACAACAGAGGAAACTAAAGTCGTTAACGCCCAACGGTAATTACCATTGTAGGAAAAAGTTTAAATGGGCTACGGCCTTCTCTCATCCCCCCCCCCACCTAGCGAACACACCCTGTTCCTTTACAAAGGTTCGCCACCAAAGACCCAGAATCAGGGATGAATTTTAATATTCACCTCCATCTCGTGATTAGGCGACAGAGAAAAGGTTGATTCAATTTATTGCAAGCGCTTCGATATAATTTCGACCCAATTCTGCCAATTTTGAGCTTTGTTTAATCAAAATATGGCGCGAGATAAATCAAAATTGATACAATGACACAATAAAAAAAAGGTATTTTTCATATATAATATTAACGTCGTGTTTAAATATCCATGAGATTCAATTCGAAATGGCCATTGAATTAACGCCGTTTAAATAAAGTAACTCAAATCAAAAGTGACCCAGATGGAGTGTAAGCTTCTAAAAAGCTGCTCCGGTTTCAGCTGTAGTAATGAATGCGAAAACTTTAAGTTTAATTAGTTTCCGTTGCCGCTATTGGTCTTTTGACGCGACCGCTTCACAGAGGGTCCGCTATGTCTTTTTTTTTATTCGCCATTGAAATTTCAATAATTCATAATTGTGTCGGTTGCGTCAGTGTTCTATTTGTGTAAGTGGAACAATGAGACCAGCCCGAATGTTACAGGTACGAACTTTGGCATATCAAAGATTCACAATGTCATACTTCTGAGTACCAGGCACGGAAGAATGGATACCGAAAGACAAAGGAGCAAAAGTATTTTTCATGAAAATTTCAAATTGACGTCTAATTTTGTGTTTTCCAGCGAATGCGAAACATGTCCCAATAATGAAACTCTCAATATTGACACGGCTACGCCCCCGTGTTGGATGTCGCCTCGAATTGGATGTTTATCGGTCCTAATTGGTCATTGTGTTATAATTGTAATCATTTTGTGTCAAAAATCAACACTGTTCATTTTCAAAATGTTCCTCTAATAAAAGCTCGTATCATTTTGCAAGCTATAAATAAAATATACAAATTATATCATGCGATTGGCTTAGAAAATAATCATATCTCTGAAATGATGAAAAAATTATATTAAATAAAAAATGCCGTAAAAGGCTTTGACATATATAATCCATACTAAACTAATAAATTAATTTAAAATACATCATATGACTTTTTAGCATAACCAATATACAGATTCCTTGTTTTCTAGAATTACTAAAATTAAGGTTATTAGATCAGATTTATAAAATTATAAGCAATAGTGAAAAAACAGGTTACATATTTTAATAATATTAAATGTTTCATTTCAAGTTTAATTTATTTTAGACCCCGACCAAAATTTAATGTATAAAGTTCATACAAAATGTTATATGTATTGCAAGAATATGATAATAATTTAGGTATTAAATTATGATTGAACGCGAATTCGGCATGAAATACTTTACTGTTAGATATGAAAAATATGACTAAGATTTGCGAAACTGGAAGAACATAAAACAAATTTGACGGTAGTAAAATCTCTGCGTTTTTTTATTCTTACACGAATGGTAAATTGTGCATCCTTTTATTGATGAAAAATGGTTGGATGTAAACTTGCGTAAAAGTTGGGGCTGAATTAGAAAAAATAAGCCATATGGGTCAAAGAAATTAATGCATTTCACCCCATTGTTATAACTAGTTGACGCTTTAGAATTAGCTGTAAAGCGTTAAACTATCCATCGTTAAATAAATAAATGGGTTGATAAAAATAACTATGAATATTCTTTGGCTCTTCTTGGAATGCATTTTTTTAATAAAGCTTTAACGATTCTTACTTTATCATCTCAAAATTGGCGAAACGTTGTCCTTTCATTTTTTTTTCATCTTCTGTGATGGAAAGAAGTTACAGGAAATCAAGGAAACAATTGGACTACCAATGTCAAAATATATGCGTCAACTGAACCGAAAATATCTTAGATACGATAAGCTTATAATCACACCCATCCCTCGCTTAACCTTTTCCACTCCGTGTGCCAGAAATTTAGCCCAAAATATTTTTAGCAAACAATATGAACCAATGTATTTTTTTATTTAATTTGAAAAAATGATTTGCTTTGTATATGCTTCTTATTTATTTTCTCATAGAATATCTTTTAATGAATTTGTAAAAAAAATAAAACGAGAGTAACTCATAGATTCGACTAATAGTGGACAGAATGAAAAAGGTTAACACAGAAGATCACCATGTAAAACGAAACTACCAAATAAATGAAAAAGAGAGGAACTTCGTCATTATTTCTTTTAATCGTCCTAACTGTCACATTGTTCAAATTATTTATTTTTGTAATGTTATTAGTGCCCTATCCATATTGGAGTCTATCGTAGATATGGATTTTTCTACCTAGAGAAATATTTTTTCTAGTCAATTTTGGCGTTAGCAAAATGGGTCTAAAAAAAATTATATGTATTTTTAAAGCTCAATAATTCCAATAATAAAAATCATATAAGTATGAAACTTGTAGACGTACCTTTAATTATTTGTCAAATGAATAATTTTATCAGCTAGTTGATTTGGCAAAAAGGGATCAACAGAGAAGACAGTAAGAAACTAAAACTAATACATTGTTCTTCTTTAGATACTATTTTTTTTAATTCAGCATGAACATTAGAGTTAGAGAATTAATTTTAAAAAATTATCGACAAAACAGAAACCGTGTTTAGCGGTTACCGGTGCTAAGCGAGGAATGAGTGTGTTTTGAAATTGTATATGCAAATTATACAAAAATACGTATAAGAAGCTAAATAATATTTAATATTCGTAACATTGAAGTTTATTTTATAAATATTACAATAGACTTATTTATATAGTTACAAAAAAAAATACTTTAAATTAAATTACATGCTTAAAAATCAGCCACTATTTACGAAGCTAAGCATCCGAAAATTTTATTCAACGCGATTCACTCTCGATAATATGAAAAAAAAATCAGCACCTGCCGAATCCGACTGTGAAAATGCGACGACACCCCAGACGGCAGACAAATTTTTACTTATTTCATAAAATAAAAATGAGCGCGTTCGAAACTGAACCGATTGTTGCCCGAGGGTATACCGCGAGGTCACGTGTCTATCGCATATATCATACGTGTCTACGAAACACCGACAAAACACCTAAACGCCGACAATCACGTAGGGAAATATTCAATAGCGAGATCTACGTGCGAAGCGCGCCGCCAATTTTCCGGCGAGCTATTGAAATTGATATGCGCGCGCAGCTGCAATTTGTTATTCCGATGCATTTGAGATGGAAAAAATGCGCAAGAGATCTACCCAAGTCGCCTTCTTCCTATATAATTCAATCAGCGATCTTTTATTAAACGCTCAACCTCGGTGATTGAGTGTTTCAATTCGCTTTTGGGCTGAATTATTCTGCTTCCAATTTCACACTAGATTAAAGATGCTCGCAGTCGTGGAAGATCTAATCAATTTATATCGCGGTTTGTGTGTATCTAGATTCTTCAATTTCAATTTATAAAGTTTAGATATATTATCAAATCATGGTACAGATGGTTAATGACGATAAACAATTTTATTTAATTTGTCATTATATTATGAACAAAGGATCTTCTTAGACTCGTGTAACAAAGTCAATTGAAAGTCTTCGAACGACAATTATATTAGACACTGAAGAAGAAATAATTACGTTTAGTGTTCAGAAACGACTTTTCTTACACAGGCTGGCCCAAAAGTCACAACACCATTTAAAATTCAAATAACTTTCTACAATTAATTAATTTTTTAAATTTGATTTCAGATTATTAAAGCGTTATCCCTGGAAATAAATTATGGAGAAATGCACGACTGAGCAACGATTAATTGTGCTAACGCAAAGAGTCTACACACGTCGTTTTGGGGTCAGAAAACCACCACATAAACAAACTATACTTTGTTTATTCCAGCAGTTTCAAGTTCAGAGGTCTGTGACTGATTTACCACGTGCTGAAAGTTCACAGGACAACATTCAGCGTGTAAGCCGAAGCATTGAAGAAGAGCCTCGACTCAACTCGAAGGCGGTCCCAGCAGTTGGAAATATCCCGAACCTCGCTCCAGAAGATTTCAAAGGATGCTGCATGTCTATCCGTATAAGATACAGCTAGTGCAGGAACTGAAGCCAACAGTTTATCGGAATCGATTAGTGTATGCTGTCTAGATCTAAGAATTATCAAGGAAAAAAGATGATGATCACATTCACAACCTCATTATAGGCGACGAGGCCCACTACCACCCTAAACGGTTTGTTAACAAACAAAATATGTGATTCTGGGGGACAGAAAATCCAAGAATAGTCTACCAACGTAGTCTGCATCCCGTAAAAGTAACAGTTTGGTGTGGTGTAACTGCAGGACCTTACTTCTTTGAAGATGAAGCAGAAAACGCACTAACCATCACTGCCGAAAGGTATCAAGAAATGCTGGAGAATTCCGTGCGTCTGCAGTTTAGGACACACCAGAGGTAGGCTACTGCCTATACAGCTGTAGCATCATCTTGCTCCCACCTCTTGGTGTGTCCAAATCTGTAGACGCACGAAATTCTCCAGCATTTCTCGATACCTTAGGTGAGTTTGGTGTTTGTTTTCTGTAGAGCCAGTCTTAAAGCCCGCCTAACAACTCTTAAGACAAATTTTTGGGAGACGGATAATTTTGCGAAATCCTAAAACACCTGACTTAACTGCTCCAGACTTCTTTCTGTGGGAATATTTGAAGCTCGTACCATTCAGCAATTGAAGCCAACATCCGTGAAGAAATTGAAGGAATAAGCCAAGAAACATTACGACAGGTGATTATTCACGCCTTAAAAAGAGCGCGTCAGTATGAATAGCAAAATGGGGGTTATTTAAAGAATGTAATTTTTATAACTAAATAAAAATTATTTCTAAGAAATGTGTTTTTTGTTTATGAAAGAATAAAAGTGAATTATTAATAAATGAAAAAGTGTTGTTACTTTTGGGCCACCTGTACAACAAATTATTCAGTGAAGGAAACGGCTCCCTATAGAGCGTTGGAGACATTTTGTGGCTTATTAAAAATGTGCGTATTTTGTTAATTAATTAAATATGTCCGCGTATGATATGCATTTGACAATGAGTGATGATATATATACAGAGGGTTAATAAATCATTATTTCAAAATTTGATGGGGTATTTAGAGGATTCCGCACGTAACAAATGTTGTTTACTTAGCACGCGGTGAGGGAATCTCGAGTGAAGTGGGGTTAAATCAGATGAACGCAAAAGGCCCTCGTCCCTTCCTGAAAAGCGGCATGAAATTTTGATATTGACACAATTTTTCATCGTGAATTTATTTCAGCATCGAAATAAATATCGCATTCAATGTTACATATAATGTGATCCGAGATCACCCGATTATCCAGGATCACTCCGGGTCCGTGGTTTCAAATTAACCGTGATTTTATAAATCGGTTTTGTCCACTGAAATAATTATTGTGCCCCGGTTAGATAATTCCATTGGGTTTCAGACCCGAATTCCCTGAATCCGATACCATTTTCTTTATGTGGCACACTATAAAATTTCGTTCATATCATTAGAATTGAACCCGATACGTATGAGTAACGATAATGTTTGCATAGATTAGCAATAGCCTGCGTTCGTTCTGTTCCTGACGACGATTCGTATTATGCTCCACGTTCCAGATGAACGATAATGACCACACATGTAGCATCACAGCAGAGATTGATGGCTTATAATCGACGTGGATATTTCCAAAAAATAAGCGAAATACCGACGGATTGTGAGGATCGCTTTCGAGTACAACGGCGACGTGATTTACGAGGCTCGCAGTACGTAGACCGCACCGCATTCAAACATGTCATCGCCGGGGCGAATGTAAATTAAATATTTACCCACCTGTCGACCTGAGCCATCAAGTGAATTTTTCAATTACCTGGCCCGAAGGGTTGAAGGGTTGGAATTTTAATTATAAGGGCACGCGCCGACCTTGTTAATATTTTAACGCGGCGTCGAGGCTATGACGCGCTTCTCGACTTGCATGCTGTAAGCTGCGCTTTGAGCACCTGTAATATTAATATGTGCCAAATATTTAGCGAAATATTTTTCATTCCACCTGTCCCACCGTAGGATAGGGAATTTTGTTATTAAAACAGTGCATGCATTTAAAACTGCTAGTAATCTAGTATTCATATCAAAGTCACAATTAAAATTCAACGCGGAACGCGGACTATTCAAGATATGCAACGTTAAAAAAAAAACAAATTTCTGTTTTTTTTTTTCCTCAAATTTTAAAATAATTATAAAATCTTACAATACATCTTTACATTATAGTTCTAAGATATTGTTTTATTATTTTATCATATGAATTACTTTAAATGTTTAAATTGCAACTGTTATATCATTAATAAGATTGCTGTTATGACATAAAAAAAACATTTTGAAAGCTCCTTTATATTGGTCACATACATTCCTGAACAAAAATGAGGTCACAGGCTAAATATAACAATGAAAAAATATTAATGAGCATTTAAAAAAAATGTTTTTACCCATAACTATGTATTAATTATTATTTTTAAGGGATAAAAATGCCTCATTTTAATATAAAATATTTTTTAATTACAGCAAAGGTTCGTAATACTAGTTTATGAAAAATAATACGTTATAAAACCTTTGTTATTTATTACATACATCTGAAATGGCAGCCTTTTAGAACATTCCGAAATATACATCCGACGACATTAAATTTCGTGAATTTTCTTGATGACATTTGTTTTTATCCCTGCTTTTGGTTCAGTAGACTTATTTTTATTAAATTTTTGATTAATATTGCAATTAAATACTTATCTATTATTTTCAATCTATTATTTCAGATTTTTTGTAAAGGTTTAATATTTTATTTAGATCAATGTCAAAGGCGGCCTGGCCTACATTACTTAAATCCCTGATATTCTTGGCTAGGACCATAACTATTGATATGTTTAGTTTTCTTTAAAAATATCCTTTTTTATTCGATTTTATATAGGGTTTGAGAAAAAATATACTGAATGTTTTTGCTGTGCTGATTTAATTGTTATAATATTTTGTTGTTAATATGTAAAAACGACGTTTTGTTAACAACAGTTTGATAATCCGATGAGGACCTCTTTAACGTCGCCGTGCCGATGGGGTTTATTTGGGACCCAAAAGTTTTCTTACATGTCAGAAACTATTTGTATTTGGCTAAAACAATCTAAAGAATAAATATTATAAGGAACCATTGACTTTTATTATCCGCAATTGCTAAAAAAAAATAGAAACAATAATGCGGTGCGATGTTTTTTCTCGCTCACATATATTACGATGTGCTAAGTGAGAGTGAAACGTAGTAGTATCCATTTTAAAAAAAAAGTCAAGTTATTGATGAAGATTTCATATCTTAAAATGCTTGGGGTCCATTTTTTCATCATAAATATACCTTCTTCAGACTACGTTGTTGTTTTCGAGCCGCCGTGACAGATCGGTTAAAGAATACAAAATTCATATTAAAAATATTTATTATAAAAACAAAAAAATCTGTGTATTTTTGTATTACCAACCTCGAATCTATGCCATTTTATATATAAGTTATTACAAGTGTATTAAAACTATATATTACTCTTTACATTTTTGCATTTAAAAAATATTAAATCTTAATAATATTTTAAATAAAAATTATATTATCTGATTTTCATAAATTATAAATAAAATGTTACTGATCGGCATAATAAAAGGTTAAATGTAATAAAAATAAAATAAAAAATATCCTCGGCTTTTAACCATAAGTAGACCAGACCGCCCAGGCCATTGGTCGACCGAATTAAACCTACGCATTCGTATACAAAGTTCACCAAAAAAAAGTGTACAAAACCAAGCTTTAATTTTGAATAACTTAAATTTTAATGAGCATATAGCTGCGTCTTTTTCTAAAGTAATAAATCTATCAAAACGACAAGAAAAGTGTCGCGATGAAACTCTGACATATGACAATACACATACACGACACGAGCCAGTGAAATTATTAAATTTTACTCGTCCTTTGTGAGCAATGAAAGGAAATAGGCACAAGGCAGACTTACACGCTAATAAGGCTCCAGTCAAAAGAACGCTCTATGTCGTTTGTCAAAACGTTGCCCTCACAACTATACATCCAATTATCGCTAACTAACCGGTTAACTTAACAGTGGAAGAACGTTCTCTCATGCGGGGGAATGGGTTTAATATTTAAAAAAATATATATTCAAAACTATCATTCAATAAAAAAAACACGAATGAAGTTTGAAAAACAAATCCAGACAAATAAATTTGTAAAGTTTACAACTGGATTTGAAAGATTTACATAAAAAAAATATTTATTTATCTTCGCCCGACTTTAAAACTGAGACACCTCAAAGTTACGGCAGATAAGCATTGAAATCGATCAATATTCTATTATTTTTTTTATTGAAATTAAATTACGCACGAATCTTCCCCTAAGCGCACATATATCAAACTTTAAATTTTAACTTTTAAACCCATCGTATTATATTTAAAAAAAAAACGAGTGCTTATATTATAATTCATAGTCCAGTGTGTACTATGTCATATGCGACAGGTAAAAAGAGACAACACGTCTTATATTCTCATACAGAATGTTCCAGAAAAATAGATAAAGATATATATGTAATATATGCGTCGACATGTATGATAAGAGTTTATCATGGTGTTCTAAAAATAATAAAATTTGCTATGCGATAGTGCATTAATATAAATAATATAATTTTTATCAATAAAAATATGTATAGTGGTTAGTTTTAGCTATACTTAGTCGCATATTCAGAAGGTTCTCAATGAATATTAAAATAGAGTACACCATTGCAAAAGACAACATCTCCAATTGTCCAAACCGGGCTGTACATCATGGACATCTCCACCAGAATGGTCCCGGGCCCGCTATAAATTTTCGAACCGCACTGTAGCGTCTCCCTCGGGTAAGATTGAACGTCTCAGAGCCTCTTTGTAGAAATTTATTCGGAAACGTTCTGATTATGAACGGTGAACAAATTGATTCTTGTTTAGTGTCAACTATCAATTAGCGTTATCAAATAACTATAAATCATCACCGTGGGGACGCGGACACGGTAAAATTTAATAAAATGCAGCCCGTCTAACGACCTGAATGTTACCGGTTTGGTTTAGATTAGAATTTTAAATGGGAGTTGGATAGGCTGCGATAAGAACGGCTACTGAAAATATTTAAAAAATATATCAATCTATATCATTTAGTGGTTTAAGACTCGCTATTTTTATAGAAAATCACTGCTTATTAACATTAAATTGCTTTAAAAAAGGAGCATGAGTTTCCAGTTGTATACTTTGTGTAACTGGTAATAAGATTTGCTCAAATATGATGCATTTTAAATATAAAGTTAGTAATCAGGTAAAATCTATGATTTACAGGAATTCTTCATGACACTGATTAGAGAGTGATTGTGGGTTTTACAACTCACCACCCTAGGATCTTTCAAATATTTATCGAATCTTTTTATCACTTTGGATTTTTTTGCCATCTTTTTTCAAATTGGTTTTTAGTTTTTTTTCTTTATGAACTTCATAATAACAGGCTTATTGATTAAGGTTGCATATTAATACCTTAGAAGATCTTTCAGTCTCCGACTTTCAATCTTCAAATTTAATCTTGGTTTATGAGTTTCTCAACATTTTCCCAACATTAAATTATCCCTTCATTATCAATTTTCAAATTTAGTTGCTTAGCAAATTCCATAATCAAATTAGTTATAAACATATCGTTCATTTTAGGAGTTTATTTCATATGCCATTCATACATAATTTCGTTACGTCGTTATCCTAAGCGATATTGTTATTTCCAAGGATGAATTCTTGAACCCCTGAGAGTCGAAGAGTATAGCTTCGGGGCCGTTCAGGAATTTACCTCGGCTCACTTGTCATAAATAACAATGAAACCCATTTGGAAGTACGAAGAAGAACCATGCTGGCAAACCAGTGCTACATTGGCCTTCAAAAGTATCTACCGTCGAGATTCCTGTCAAGGAAGACTAAAGTCAAGCTCTACATGACCCTCATCAGGTCCGTCCTCTAACATACGAGTCTGAATGTTGGGCTTTGACAAAAAAAGATGAGCGGCAACTGGATATCCCAAAGAGGACAATTCTGCGACAAATATTTGCACCCGTATTCGACGACGAGGAATAACATATCCGAAGCAACAAGGAGCTGTATCGACTATACAAGGATATACCGGTCCCAGCTCTCGTCAGAGTGGCCAGACTCCGGTAGGCCACAGAAAAGGTTTATGGTTAACAAGAGGAAAGGAAGACCAAGGTTAAAGATGTTGGACTGTGTACGAATAGACACTGCACCATTGAAACTTATCGGCGGATGGAGTAACTTAGCGTCAGATCAGATAAAATGGAGAAAGGTGTTAAATGAGCCCAGGGCTCTGTACTAAAGCTAATGCGCCCATGATGAATTAATGAATGATATTTTTATTGCATGCTATACCATACAACCCAGGTGGTCGAGAATCAAGAACTGACTGTACAAATGAACTATTTTTTACACGGTATATACCTTCTAAAAACCGTGTAAAAAGTGAAAAATAAAAAAAATGCTCGTATTTCTCATTAATATAAATTCTGTTATCCACCTCTGTTTTCTGTTTCTTAATTTGTTTACAAATTTCTTGATATCTAGTCATACAAATCTACATGTCCCGTTGGAGTTGTATAGATTATTCTAGGTTGAGAAAATACTATTCCATACTTAAATTGCAATCCTTCGTGAATTAAGCAGATGTTAGTTGATAAATTCCATAACTTAGTTTACTTTCTAACCATTGCCCATCGTCTATTGCGACATACAATTATGTCATTTTGCGTCAATGAACACCGGGACGTATAAACGATTTCATGAAAGATTTTTTAACCAATGGTCCGCGGACCGGTGACGGACCGCAGAAATTTCCTGCTGGTCTTCAACTACATTTTATCAATATGGGTATTATATTAAATATAAGCGTATTATATTAAATACTAATATTATGTAATTAATAAAAAAAATCTAAAACCAGCAAATTTGCTATTTATTTTGTCACCATTTTTGTCAGGCAATGTATAGAATAATAATGCTAATTCCATTGATTCGTTGACTTATATACTATATATGACTAATATCACGCAGGGTCTTAAAGCCATGGATATTTGGCGAAAATGGTATTTGCAAACACAGCGGAATAGTATTTAAATATATTTATTTACGCAACAAAAAAAACAATAGGAAGCTAAAACGCTCGGATCTGAGGGCTAAAAATTAAAGAAGGGTGATGAAAAAAATAATTTATAAAAGTAATAAACAGTGATATATAAAAATATTATTTTTTGTTATGCGATGACACAATACGTTCTTGCGAAGAGTACATAGTTTCAATAACTTTATAGGTCAACGGCCAGTTACCATTTATTTCTGTGACATTTAAAATATGCAAAATGTCATTTTGCCCAAAATGTCTCAAAAATTCTCAATGTCACATTTTGCGTAATGTCTGACGATAATTCCACGCGAAACATATACACATTAATTCCGGCAATTTTAATGCAAATTTGTTTATTTTTGTGTTCTTTGTATCGATGATTAATCATCGCATGCAACATGTCTCATTTTTTATGGCACGTACGTACAAATTTGTTTACTAAGCTGTTTCACACTAATTTTTACGTAGGCGATGCATTATTTAAATATATTATAGTGATTCGGATTATTGAGTACTATATTTTTTTATGCGAATCATCATGTATGTGGGGATATAGCTCAGTGGTAGAGCATTCGACTGCAGATCGAGAGGTCCCCGGTTCAAACCCGGGTGTCCCCTACCCAATTATTTTTATTTAAATATTTTATAATAATATAACACAAATGTACATATTTTTAATGTGAATAAATATAATACTAACATAGATAAACGTAATTTTTTAATAACCGTCATTGTTTAATTCATTAATTCACATATCGTCATAAATAACTGATATCGAAATATTATTCAATCATTTAAGGCCCTAAAGATTGCGACCCCGTCCGACATCGTCACGATCTCCATAAATCCGCGACCCGAAATTTTAATAAATAGCCCCCATCGCACCTTCGATATATTGAATCGTAAATTACACTCGGGTCAGAATTTTTTTAACCCTGCTTAACCCGCCCTCGGGGCGGTCCAACGGGGCGTCAATGAGATCGTATCCGAACAACAATTGTGAGATACACTTGTAATAATTCATATTATTTAAATGCGTTTAATTATCTTGTAACAGGAGGGGGTCCGGACCCCATTAATGGTCCAAAGTGCTTCGGAATCATTCTAAATAGGTCAAAATTCGTTTGTACCATTCGGATGAATCGATTGTGCGGCAATTACCAGCGATGACCACGGATTGTGATCAACGCCGATGCATAAACGAGTCATTCTAAATTATAATTAATTATTGCAATCAATCTCATATTAACATTCTAATTAAACACGGATTATTATCACCTCTCGAAATATAAATAAATTTTATTATATAATAAAATATACGGCCTAATATTATTATAATATATGATGTTTTTATATTGAACAGTTTTCAAGAAACACTTTTATGGCTAAAAATTTTGCCTGAATCCTGCTCGAATTGGTTTTTGCCAACTGAAAAAGTAGTTTTGCTTATAGACTGGACTTTACTGTGGACTTCGATATAAACCTGTCACATTGAGTAACCATAACATTATTTTTCGATTCTTGCAGAAGTGTTCTGTTTATCTCATGTTTTTTTTTCCATATCAGTGATCCCGTAAATTTATATCTAAAAAAATCAAAGCAATTGATTTCACCGCTAGTTTAAATGATCACATTGAATCAATATATCCATATAAAACTTTAATTTAACAAAATACATCCTTAATTCAATACTAGCACCGTTCTTTTAAAAGAACAGTCACCATTGTGTTACGTACATCCATTCTATGACTATACGAGAAATCAATTGATTATGAAGTATCAGTTTATGATATCTCTGGATGTGTTGTGATGATAATCCATAAACAATATGAATTCGAAACAATGCTACACACAAACAATACAAATAACGCACGTTAAAAAGGGATTGGTTTTTTTTATCAAAAATCTCATATCATAAATCGCTAAAATTAATCGTCATCTTTAATTACTTTTTATGGTATAATATTATTATTCAAATAATTAAATTCATATTCAATTAGCTAATCTTTATAAAGAACAGTAGTATATTGAACTATTATTAATGTGAACTACACGATAATTGTATGTTTAGTTTTGGAAAAGAGGGTCCAAAAATAAATATGTTATTAGAGGAGTTGAAAATAAATAATATACTGGAATTTTCTGGAAGATTTTAATATTATCATCAGAGAATACTAATTACTGCAATACAGATGAAAAAAGTTTCAGTATTGTCTGAGTTAAACAAAGTTAAACTTTTGTGTTACTCAATGCTTGACCTGCCTGAGGTGTGAAAGATATCAACTACAGAGGAAAAATAAATGAGGATTGTTGTGAAAAAAAAAGTGAAAGTGAAAATGATATTTTTTTTAAATTTTTCTGTAATGTTGATAGACATGTCTTGAGATAAACAATCATATTGAATGTTTACTTTATTTAATTTTAGTTGTCGAAAATGTTTCACATTTTTTGTTATGCTTCATGATTTTTTTACTAAAATGGAAAATGTTGCAAACCAACACCATTATCACACCTCAGTCCCCGTATCTACTAAACATGACTGTGAATGGAATGGAATAACTTCCTAGTTCTAAGATTTCATAATTCTAAAATTTTTCGAAATGGTAGCATCAGGTAAAAAAATATTTTAATACGACGAGAGGAAGAAAATAATATGATTCCAAAATAAAACGAGCATGTAAAATCACTTTGAAGAGATTGGGACACTGAAAGTCTGGAAAGATCTATAATAATAAATTCAAAAAAATGTTTTAACCTTTTCCACTCCGTGATCCAAGTTTTTTGTTATTTAATTTAAAAAAAATAATGTCTTTTTATAATCGGATATCAGATCAAACCCTATAAATCAGTGGTTCTAAACCTTATTGAAGGTACTGAACCCCACCAGTTTCATATGCGCGTTCACCGAACCCTTAATTGGAAAAATTATCATTTTTCATAATATCGTACAATAAGTAGGGTGTGTGTTTTGACCTCCGAACCCCTGGAGTTCAATCGAACCCAGGTTAAAAACCACTGCTATAAATGCTTCTAATTCATTTACACCAATGTATAAAGTAACTAACAGAAAACTATATAGAGTCAGTAATCGACTTACGATCATTCGTACTTACGACGAGAAAAAAAATCATCTCTCGTTGGCAAATATTTTTTCCAGCAATCACAAGAAGAGAGAAAGATCAAACATTGAAATAATTTTGGAAATATTACATAATCTATTATGCAATAACAAATATTTCAGACTCATCCGTCCTATAACGTCGAAATATAGACAACACTTTAGAAACCTGCCATATGGAAGAATAAGCTCCTATTAATAATTTGGGTTTAAGTTGTTTTATTTTCAAAGCTAGTTGTTATAAAATTTATAAAGAAATGACAACAAACTAACTTAGATATTGTTTATATATTATTAAAAGAAAGCAAATTTAAACAGTGCAATCACTGAAAAATCGCAAGGGTCTTTTTGACCGCTGCGGTTAATAATAATAACATAAATGATGAAAATACTTTCAACGTAATAAAATAATAATCTATTTTAATTTAATAAGTATATTTTCAATGAAATTCGACCATTTCGATTTACGTTCCAGGTGGCGGAACGAAATCCGTCGTAAATGTAGAACCGAATGAACTTTAAAAGGGACAAAATTACTATTATATGAAAAATTAAAAATTTATTGAGAAAAACATATTTTTTTTCATACTTTTATCTAACCTCACATATTATTAATTAAAATTGCCATAATAAAATACCATAAACAGACTCTAAAGTTTCCTAAGCATGTTATTAAATAATCTTCAATTAAATAAAAAATATTTTCATATAAAATTCATGCATAATTCCGCCATAAAAGTCTACAATTATCCACAATTATTTCAGGCTAAAAAAATATTTACATGTTTCACTTGAATATAAATGCCCCGTCAAATTTTTAACCCTAATTAATTCAATTAATTCAGCAAGAAATCACCCAAAATGGGCGTTGGTCATTTCGGCCATTATACAAATTTGCGTTTTGTAACTTTACAATGTCAGATATATATTATTCAAACAAAACGTAATGAGTGCAGTGGCGTGCAAATTTATTTCTATGAACACGAAAGCACACTAGGAAACTGGTGAAATTTATTCACTCGAAAAATAAAATATTTTCGCTGGGATCTGATACGACCCCAATTCACATAAACCATTCGAACGAACATTAGGGGAATAAATCAACATTTTTTTCAGAAGATTTCGGTCACCAAATTATAATATTATATTAATTCGAACGCTATTTATATGCGATACAAAGAATGCGTAATTCAAAACAAAACACCACAAAAAAATCGCAATCCATCAATGGCCGTCAAATTGGATTATTGAAGAATTGCGAATCTAATTTTCCATCAAAAAAAATGTATGTCGAATCGCAATCCCATACAACTCGCTGACTAAAACGTAATTATGTTAATGCCGTAAATATTGACATTAAAAATTTGTCAGACACGAATCGCTATGGCCATTTTTTTTGCTTACACAGAGAGACAACAGGTTCGTGTCGGAATGAAATAAAATCTAGAGGAAATGGCGCTATTAAAATATTGTATCACGAACATGTGTTTACGCATCGTAGATAGTTCTTGGTCATCAAATTTTGCGAGTCTGACGTTTTTTTCTTTTGGCACAAAACCCCGTAACGTTATAAAAGCGTGGCCATTTTGTTTTATAATTAAGTCGGACACACACGCCGTCTAATTAACTAAAATTTATCGTGTGACATATATCACTGTGCGGTTTTTGGTGGAAAATTGCCGAAAAATGGGCACAGTGCTTTGGATATTTCTTTTATTCTACGTGGCGGACAGTAGAGTTTTGGCACAGGAAGGTAAATAATATTTTTTAATTATTATTATCATTAATTAATAAAATGATCGGTAAATTATTTTCCATAATCTAACTGTTATCGCTTAATATCTCTAATTAATAACTAATATTTTCCTAGTTAATTAATTTCAATAAGCCTATAAACTAAAGTGCTCCCTTACTTCCTATCCAATTCGGCGAAATAGGAATTACTTTATAGTTAAAAAACAAATAATACCGGTTGAGCTATAAAATGTAAGGTTAAAATGTCGTAGCAGTAAAATATATTATTTTAATTTAATTAATATCATTAAACCCCTTGCGTAGTTCTGTTAATGAGGAATCTGTGCCTATAACATTTTCCGAATTTTTCACATGATCATAAATGATTCAGAAAAATTACTTAGATATGCTTATTTCAAATATTCGCGGCTTAGACATCTTACTACACATATACTTATAAAATGTCCACGAAAAGGCCATGAAGCCTTTTGTTGGAGTAGTTGTTGAATTTATGTAAAAAAAATAATGATATGCTCTAGGGATTTTTTATTTTTGTCAACTGTTTCCATTCTGTAGACCAGACGTATTGGCCCAAATGATTTTTAGCTAATTTTAACTATTATTTATTTATTTAATAAAAAAAACCCATGACCTCATGGGTAGTATTGGCGGCGGTCTACTGACATAAAAGAAGTAATTTAAAGCCAAAAATAAGTTTAAATTGAAAATAAACATAGATAATACCAAAACCAATTAATATCAAATTATTTATTTATACACAAACATAAAAATAGTTTGTAAAAAAATCCAGAAATTATTTTAATTTTATTGATATTTGTTTTATTTGTATTTCATTATTGAATGGGAATGTCATGAAAACAGAAAATCCACTATTTGTTTTAATATCTTCAAATCTTCTAACAAACTCATTTCGTAACAGAGTTTAATCAGGATATTGATCGTAATCAGATAACTTTATCTTTAAATAATCTTTAAATTTAGCTGCCATACTTTCAAATTATTTCAAAATCTCTCTCCTCAATTGCTCTTCTATGAGAGAGAGTTTCTCCATGTATTCACGGCGATAACCATGTCAATCAATGTTTTGTTCTTTCCTTGAAGTCGGAAAATTATCTCATTTAGTTTCCCTTCAATATCAGAGAGAAAATCAGGTTCAAAAACCATTTTCCAATTGAGGATAGATTTATTAGCTGTTGCCATAAACTCCTTTATTTCAGGTAAAAGACTCCTAGAATCATTTAAAAACTTGGCACGGATCAGTCGTCATCAGTGTGCAATAGAAATTCACAATATTCTAGTAATTCTCTGAAAATTTGTCTTTGCAAACTGCTTCCATGAATAGAATTACCTATTTTGAATGCTACATTGATCACATACATCGTGGGTTTATTAATATTTTCTTTGAGAAATTTATATTTAAAGTAAACAAGATGGACGCATTTTTGTAAACTGACCACGGAAAAAATATACTGTCTCATGAAACCTAACATATTGATTTTTGTTTCGATGCATCAATCAGGAAGGCGACCTAGTAATGGATAGGCGGTCGAAGCGTTGGCCACCCCTGCTATTGATTTTTTTTTATTTTACTAATGAAGATCTTTTTTCATATATTCATAAAATAAAATTAATACGAGTAGAACGGGAAATCGATCAAATATAGTCAGTGCGGAAAGGGTTAAAATTATGTTAAAGTGGACATTGCAACTTTGTTAACAAAATATGGAATTATAAAGCAGCTGACTTAAAATAGCTAACCACATTTAAACTTTTATGTCATCTCCTGTTTAGAAAGAGTAAAAAATATATTTTTTACTATAATCGTTCGTCAGGTAACTCGACGGCAATTAACACGAAAGTAGTATTTTTTTAACTAACTACTAAATTAATTTATACAATTAATCATAAAAAAGTTTAAGTTTTCACACACATTAATAATAATAATAAAATAAAATGTTTTTTGTCTGATTATTCTAATATCAATAATATTAATAAGTTAGTATTACTATTACAGCTACTAAGTAGTAGTTACTACTTAGTATAGTAGTTACTATTACTTAAAAAAATAAATAGCATTATGAACTAACCTTTATTCCTCAAACTGCGTATCCATCACGATCTTGTACTGTAAAATAATAACGAAACATTAATCTAACATACGAGTTTATATTTTAATTATGTCTTACATAGTTTCATGAAATAGAGCCGGAATTTAAACACGTGGCTTATATCAAATTCCAAGTGTACAATGGCAATTGTGTTAAATTAACAATTAATTCCTCCATCAAAATTCGCAACGGGATCATGTTCAATGTTATGGGTATTATTAAAATTTATTCATATTTTTTTCTTAGAATTGTACTGCACAGACCCCGATACTGGACTGCGGTACTCAGTCAACAGTTCATGGCCTGCGACAAAATTCTGCGGATCATACACATGCCATGCAAAATCAGTTCAAGGCTTGCAACATACGGAAATTTCCGAATATTACAACGAGAACGAAATCCATAAGAACAGATATCAAAATGACGAAAATCGTAAAAATGAATTTTCCGAAATGTTTCACTCTGGAAGTTATAAAGATTTTACCAAAATGAGACGCGACGATAAGATGGAATTAAATGATAAAATTAATAAGCAATCCTATGATAAAAATCAGTTAGGAAACGATATTAAAAAAACGTTGAATAAACCATCAAACGGTGATTTGAATTCCAATGCAGATGTTAATAAGCCACAGTTTTATAATTATAACGGACAATTGCACGTGATTAAAAACGATCCTCTCTTATTAGAAATATTTAAAGAATATAATAAATATTTAGCCAAATTCATTGAATATTATCCGCATTCAATGTATAAATTTAATAACTTGCAGAATACAAAGAAAATTGTAGAAGCAGAATCAAGTTCCTCAAATAAAATAGATGTGATCAAAGCAATAAAAATAGACGATTGCAATAAAAATCAGCAAGAAATTGATAAAATAAAGGCATGCAATGAAACTAACAATTATTATAACCATTGGATGAAATTTTACATCGGCGAATATGAAAATTATAAAAAGAGCATAGAGTCAAGTAATAAAGAAAATGATGCAAGTCCTAGCGCAAGCTCGTACGATGAACGTGTCTATGATGAAAATCATTATAATAAGCATCATCATAATCATCGTCGTCATCGTAAATCATCAAACACAACTGAGGATACAAAAAACCGTCAAATTTATCCTAAATTGAATGCAACTGATGATGCTAAAAATGTTACATCTGTAAACGTATCTAAAAACACTACATCTGATTCAAATAATAAAACTAATCGCCACAGGCATAAGCATCATCATCATCATCATCATCATGAGCATATTCATGAGAACAGAACAAAGAATGAATCGAAAAACATTACGAAAAATGAACCGTTAAACAATTCGATTAACAAAAAACATAGTCGCAATCTCAATACAACGAATAGTTTTAAAAATGTTTCTAAAAATAAATCAACTGATTTGGATTACGTAAAACATAGTCATGATCTTAATACAACGAATAGTTTCAAAAATATTTCTAAAATAAAATCATCAAATGATTCAAATTATAGAAAACATAGTCACGATGCAAATACAACGAAGAGTTTAAAAAATGAATCATCGAGTGAATCGAATAAAAAGCATCATCATCACATTTCCGATCACAATCATAAAGCAACGAACATTTCTAAAATTGATATATCAAGTGATGCGACAAATAAAAAGCATCATCACATCCGAAGCAGTAAAATTGCAGAACACCAATCAAAAAATGAAACATCAAATGATTCGATTAATAAAATATCCAAAAAGCATCATTCTACTTGTCCTCATTACAAAAATGATACGATTTCTGAATCAAATAAAAACAAAAAGACCCAATCACAGTTATCATATTTATACTTTGATCCTAAAAGTGGAGAATATACCGCAGAGAGACCATCTGATTTCACGCATTATTTAAAATTTTATGACGATTACATGAAGAAATATTTGCACAGCCATCAAGCAGAATTGCCTTTAAAAAATTCAAACAAAAATTTAAAAGACAAGAATACGGAATATCCACAAATAAAATCAAGTGAACCGAAAATACAACAGATTGAGAAGTTGGACAACTTCAGACATTCAGAGGACACTGTACATTGGAAGGCTAGCCCGTATGCGCCATCAGGATTACTAGATCTAAGACCTACGTTACAGGATAATAAATTTGATAGAATCAATTCTAAACTTGCACAACTGGGGTTGCCAGCAATGCCTAAACCTTTCTCGATCCCTAAACTGAAAGCCATCCTGCCGGGCAACTTTAAAATACCAGGATTTAAAACTTTGACAAAGCGATCGACTACTGATGAAGAAAATCGAATGGCTAGCAAATTTAAAACTTACATTACGGTGCAAGGGTGAGTAAAACTTTATTAAAATTATTTAATAAAATTACATGATTACATAATAAATAAACTAATTTCAGATGTCCAGATACGATTGAGCCAGGCTATTTTAAAATGGGCGATGCCGAAAAATTATTTCCACATTGCTGTCCACAAAAAATAGATAAATAAGTCATTTCATCATTGTTTTTTACATATTTTTATTATGAATTAAATATATTTATTTAATTACTGCGTTGTGAATTTAACTTCAAGTCTCCCACGTGTAAGAATTTTAATTATTATTTTGACGGTGTCACTATACAAGCAGTTAAAGTTAATATTCGGGAAAACACTCATTGTGATTGTAATCTTAACGTCTTTGTATGAACATTTATATGGTTTCGTATAAATTCCAGTGCAGCTATAAAATGCTTGTGTGGCCGTTATATGAAAATCGACAAAATCCAAAAAATAATAAATTTTTATTTAAAATGCTTCAAAAAAGACAATCGAGATAAATAATTTCTACAAACACCATGAAACATATGAAAAAGACACGAATTTTTCTTAAACCTTACTGCATGAAAATTTAAATATCATATCAGCTCCTAAAAAAGTTATTTTTCACATTCTTCCATCAGAATTCTCATCGATATTTATTTTCTAAAAAAAACGCGACGGGTGCGGTATCACATTATGGTAATGAATATATCAGCATCTTGACTTTTTTTAAAAAAAATGTATTATTCTAAGAATAAAAGTAGTTGTTCAGGATATGTATTCAATATGTGGTTGATTATTTGGATTTTTCTACTAATCAATATGACGCATAAACGACACGTACACCCGGCGATGTCCCGCCCCAGACTGAGGACATACTGCGGTAGTTCAACCGCCAAATTCTCGCGGCACGTGTCACTAGTATACGTTTCACTCGCATTTAGTACATCTTACCGGATGCTAGGGAATAAAACATCGCGCTCATGGCAACAGAAGCGATATTGTTGTTTTTATTTTTTTTCGCAAATGAGGAGCAATAAAGGTCAATGATTATTTATAACATTTATTCTTTAGATTTTTTCTGCAAGATTTCATCGGCAAGACTGGATTAAAATCTTCTTGATATGTCATTTATTTGATTAAGTTACATCCAGCATTTTTTTTTAAATTACTTATAGTGAACTATACGATGATTTTAAGCATCAAAAACATTTATTGCTATAAAATTACAAATTTTAAAAAATTAAAAATTAAATATGAGAAGCTCTAGGAACCAAAATATATTAAAAGGAGTATAGTATACATAAAAAAATTGTATCAAATCTTCTTGGCCATGAAGTTGGTATCAAAAATGATAACTTTAACTGAAATATACTTGCATAAAATCTCCATATCAAATTGAGCTTTTTGAAATCAATCAGTAATGCTTGATTTTAATGCACGAAACGTTTCATCTCGTTGAATTGAATGCTCTCCCTGCATTTTCAGTGGAACAGTAACAATAGTTCTTTTTCCATTATCGAAAAGTACATCTTTTTTAAAACACTATACTCTGTTGAATAATGGCATAATTATAAATACATTCCGAATGATTAATTCTCTATATTATCATTAAAAAAAATCTAACTCTGAATATCGCTGTTGATAAATCTTAAACTTTTACGAAAGATACAGCACTTACCCTAAGTTAAATGAAAAACAGAAATAATACTAAGCCGGATTCTGTACACAGGGCTCGATTAATTCGGATCGCTCGTAAAACGCCGCAGTGTGTAATTGTTATTTTAATCAAACGCGTTATGTGTACTTGGCATCATTTAGCCGAATCTGTCCAAGTACCACTTAGCCTTAATACGCAGAAGGAAAGAAAGTAATAACCGTTTCGGTGCAAAACGTTTCAAATTAGCTCGGCTCGCCAACGTGCCGTGATAAGGAAAATTTATTATCAAAAAAATCCGCTAATTACAAAAAATTCACAGCCCTTGTTTTAATATGGTCCGATATCCACGAAAAGGGATAAGGGAAGGAAACGGAAATTTTCCACGCTCGACGGTATTTTAAAAAAAAAACCAATATAAAAAATGATTACTCACGTATTCAAATATTGATTTCTTCCTGACCTGCTAAACTTTGAATCTATTCGACATGCAATATTTGCATAAACGCTTTTATTGCATCATATCAACACGGCGCTTAGATCTAAGATATAACTTTTATGACTCTAGTCTCTGACGAGGATCATTCGATTAGCATCCAAAATTGCCTGCTTATCGTGTGGTAAACACTTTTAAATTGAAAACTCCTCCGCATATTGAATTGCCAGTAAAATAAGTTCTCGGCAATTTCCCGATAAGTCATCGCATCGTTCTGCATTTTTTTCCGGCGCGGAAATCAACATATTTCGCAAATAAATTAAAACATCCATTTAAAAATTTTCGTCACTCGTCGGCGGCTAACGCGTTTCTAACACCTCGCCTCGGCAATAAATTAGGGCGAACACCTGATAAAGCTAAGCCGGTTTCCTTCCTGCAAAGCCCCTCTGCATTACGCCCTCGAATGGAAAATCGATACCGGCATCGAGTATAAAATCGATTCCTCGAGTGACAACCCTTGCACACAAATCTGTCCGATATTTATTCCCGATGCCGCCGAGCGATTGGCCCGAGTTATGGCCACGCAGGCGACTTAATGGCCGACGCAATGAAGATAGCATCGTCTTAACACTGTTGTTAACTGTTTCTTCAACAGCCATCCGCAGTATAAAATTTTATATTTATGGCCTTTTTATGAACCGATGATTTGATCATGCACTCGGCACGGTCGTATTACGCGTGCGATCAGAGGCACTTTAAGAAATAATCGAATTAAAATAGCATAATAATATATTTATATCACAAGGCATAGAATTCATTATTATCTAACGCATTCATCCATTAATAAAAAAAAATATTTAAAAATGTACGTCTAGACGTGACACGCGTTATCGACAACGTGTCATCGCCTTGAAAAATATTCATCATATCCACCACCCAAATTTTTAATACGTATGCTATCCGAAATTTATGTAAAAAATCCGATTTTTTCAATACATTTCAAGTAATAACGCATTCCGTCGTTATCTCGAGGGCGGCCTTTGTGAATCGGGGAAGAAAGGGTCTAGCCTAATCTTAATGCCATGCTCATCTCGTAGACCCGGATTCGATGAGATCACCTGACTTCCATTATACAAAAACGTGAATAATGAAAATAGGCTCGGAAAAAAATGAACTGGAAGCCGAACGTTCATAATTAATTTTATTTTATTAAAATAACATTAATTATTTATGAAAATAATTCTTATTCTTTGCTGAAATTGTCCTTGACATGAACTTGTCTAGTGATTTTTTATAACAGTATCTCGCAGTCAACTTAAGTTAACTTTTTTTTATTCAGATGAACGCTGTAGATATTCACAGTTTCAGTAAATTCATTTAATTGCTTAATTAAACAGTGAATTGTTATCTTAATTAACAATTTAAGTGTAAATATTATGTTTTTAAAATAATAATATATACATCTATTTAAAAGCTTTACAATAAATCAAACGTAAATAAAAAAAAATATGTCGATTACATAACTCGCTGATAAGATAACTGAAATATTAAGATTATAGGTTTTTTAATTAATTTTAACCCATTATACATTATCAGAACTTTTTATCGTGATTCTATAATATTTCAGTTATGAAATATGGATTATCAGTTGGATAAATTAATAACATTAATTGCCTTTTAAGTCAAGTAATATATAAAGACAAGCTTATATTGGAAACCATTTTATTTTAGAATAAATAACCATTGTTGTTATTTGTCATTTTGCACAAAGCTATATTTTTAACTAATAAAATAGATAATTGAATTTGTGACATGTATTGTGATAATTAACCCTTTGCACTCCAAAGGTTTTTTCAAAAAGTTTCTACCAGCTCCAAGCAATTTTTAGACAATTTTCTCAAATAAAAGATAATTTTGTAAAAAGTGGGTAAACAGGTTTTTTTGTTAAAAATGTAAATTTATTTTATTGTTAAGATGTTTATTTATTGAATCAAATTTAATAAAAAATTGTAGTGTGGTATATTTTAAAACATTCTCCTGGATGAAGGGATGGTTTTCGCTCGCACGTATCGCAAAAAAATGTTGTTCTTCTTCTTTTTCCAGTTGTATTGCGATCAGAACATACCAAACAGTCTTTGTATTTTGTGCCATCATATATGAAACACCATCCAACCTCTGTTCCTGATCCAACTCCATGTCGACCTAATGCCGGTTTGGACTTCGGCAATGAAAATTTCCAATTAACTTCATCAACAAACTCTGGGTCGAAATTCTCATGGCTTAGGTTTTCACCTTCTTTTCTCACATTCGGTATATAATATATAAGAATTCTACAATGGATGTTTCCATCCCCAAAAAAATAATTTCTCCACCATTTCAGAGTTGCATAAAACAATATGACGTCGCATATTGGTCACGTGTTCACCCCACCCATATTTTATGTAATTATTAATTACAATAGGCTTGATAAGTTCGGGTTGGGTAGTAGGTTGAGATCTTCTGACTCTCCTTCTCACTGATTGGGATGATGATGCTACTTGCACTTAGCATCGTTACAATACGTTTATCTCTCCAAGCTAATACCAACGTATCTTCGGCCCTGTATTAGATGTCCCAGTTGAAAAAAGCAATGTTCGATATATATGGATCAATATTTATACATCCACCCATGATGTAGAAAATAACTGGAGGCAAAACAACACTATCGTTTTCACTATCACTATGAATCTGCATAACACGCCGTCCTACAACTCTTGAGCCAACATCTTCCTCAGAATTAGAGTCAGTTACAAAAGGTGTAGTAGATAACGATACGCCAACTGTGGAATCTGACCCAATGAAATGTTCTTCAGATAAATCCAGTCGTTCTAATATCTCATCCAATTCATTCATGTATTTATCATCACTGCTTTCAAATTCATTGACAGTTGAGATCTTCCTAGCTCGAGACATTTTCTGGGCTATAAATGTTAAAAATTAATCCATTTGGCTAACCATATATAATTATCTAAAACACAGGATAAAACTTACTTGTAATCCAAAAATATTGAAACATTTTACTAATAATAATCCTATCAGTGACACAGTTCAACAGATACTAAATATCGTTGAAAGTGTACATTATGCCTGCACCCCGACATATTTTTTTTTCACATTCCAAGAAACAAAATGTGAATGATCAATTCAAAGAAAAATATTTATTATCTCTTCTAGGACATATACCTGACCCCATCAGGCAAAAAAAATATCAGAAATGCTAAAAATAATTCGTAAAATAATTTAATAAAATTTGTCCACACGTTGTGGACAGTGGAGCTGCTGGTAAATATTAGTTGTCCAATACGTGTGGACAGTGGAGTACAAAGGGTTAATCAAAAATTATTACGTAGAAACAACATCTTATTCTTATATTAACAATAAGAGAAGAAACGTAATTATCTAGCGAAAAATTGTTTCTAAAGTTTCAATCACCAGATATAACTCTAAAATTTGATGAATGATTTCAGTGTATTACTGACTTATTACTTCATTATCTACCATTTTTCAAAACAAAAAACAATTCGTTTATTTAACCAATCCTTCACAGCCGCTCAAAAACAACCGCGTCTTCCGAATGGCGTCTATTTATAATGGAAAATAGACCCCAATTTAATGAACTCTTCGTCAATGTCTTATTTTATTTTTTTTAAAAATGGACTATTCTAAGAATAAAAATAATTATTCATGGTATGCTACATAATTTGGTCAATGCTTTAGATTATTCTACTAATCAATATGACTAATCAATACACGTCTCCGACTAACGCTACCGTCGAATTTTCGTGGCACGTGTCAACTAGTACGTATCACTCGTACCGGATAAAACATCACTCCCATGGCAACAGAAACGAATATTGCAGTTTTTATTTTTTTTTCGCAATCGCAGACAATAAAGGACAATGATTGTTCATAATATTTATTCATTAGATATTTTCTGACAAATACAAAAAGTTTGTAACGTGTATTCGAGAAAAATCAAAAACGTGAGGTCTCAAAAGGGTCTCATCGGCACGGCTAGGTTAAATAATAAAAATAAAATACAAAAATCTATTAGAAAAACTATTGAATTAATAATAACGCATGACTGCATTCAGTTAAAATTATCCTAAACAACATTATTAAGTTGTTGTTGTTAGTTATAACACTTATGCCTAACTCTTTTATCTTGCTTCAGATTTTTACCTTTTTAGAGATTTACAAAATGTAATGAAGCGTGAATCTTTAAATTTTCATTTTAGGCTGATTTTTTCTAAGAGGGAATGCATAAATTACCAACTTAATGAAAAAAAATCGAAAGAAAGAAAATGGAAATCACTAGATTGACATCGGAATGCTATTCGAAAATATATTTAAAGTTGCAATTAGTTGAACACGTACTCGAGAACGACGTGTTGTCAGAAGTCTCAACTGTCCAACAATCCCAGCGGCAACACGAGAACATCTGCAAGTGACTGCAAATAGTATTTATTACTAAAATAAAAAAACAAGCTCATATTTTGAATATACACGACCTTATCTGACAATAATATTTTTTTAATACAACAATTTATTATAAATAGTCTATAAGGGTTACACATAACGCTTTTATCTTTCTTACAATAAATCAAGATAATTTGAGCGATAACTTAGACATCCAATACTACTCCATCTTTGATGGATAATCGTAAAAAGTGTTATACAATCTTGGCGATATATTTTGCACGACAATACGTATTCATTTTTTGTCATAAATTTGCTAAGATTTTCCGATTTTCCGTGTATTATGCGGTCCTGAATATTTTATTCGGATGCAAATGTCCAAAGCCGGCCGTGCATCTGATAGCGATGATTAATGCAAACATTCGTAGAGCCGTTCGGCACGGGGGCTGGCACTATTTATCATCACAAATTCCACATTACGTCCATAAAATAGACGTATTGCTTTATAATAATGGGAAAATCCGGGATTTCCACATGATCGTATCGGAACGACATGGACGCATTAATGAACGAATTTCCATGGCTGCCGGAGAGTTACACGAAAATTGTAAATTCGTCAGTCACGTGTAATGTATTGATACAATACGTTATTTTGGGGTGCTATCTATACCTCCGATCATTCAATCAAAGCGTAGAATTATTCGCAAATGATTATTACAATTTGTCAGGATTAATTCTGATCGTAATTTTAGAAAATTAACATCCCGTTCGATTGTGACATGCCAAATTCTAACGGTCATATTAAATCGAATTGTATTAAATCATATAACTATTTTATTCGCAATTTTCAGACAAAGCGATGTCGGATAAATGTTTAATTTAAATTTACTAATTTGATTTTATATTTACTCACTAATTATATGACTATTCTCTGGGACTTTGCCCCGTGGAGACGTTTGAAATGTGGTGCTATCAAAGAATATTGAAGATTCCATGGCCGAAACACGTTAAGAATAAAACCGTCCTGCAAATCTTTCTCACAAAATGTAGGAGATTCTCGACACCATCAGATCTCGTAAAATTGAATGCTTTGGACACATCATTCACATCATTGTCCAGCGCTTCATGGGGGAAAAAGTAGAAGAAAAAAACCGACAATTATATGGCGAAAAAATAAAAATATGTAAATCGTCTAGGTCAAAAAATTGACAAAGCACCTGAAAAAGGCGAGATTATTACTTATATAATAAAAACAATCTTGACTTGAAATTCTTAGGATATTTTCCATTGTAAATAGACCCCCTTCGGACGATGCACTTGTTATAACAACCATATAGCAAAAAAAATAAATACTCCACTGTATGTTTTTATAATGTTAATACTCTTATATGTATATCTCCACTAAAATAAGAAAAAAATCTTTAGAACTTTGCATCAGTATTCTACATTATCTCTATAGTGCCATCAATAACTTTTTCCATGGGCCAGACGTATTGGCCCAAAAGATTTTTAGCAAACAACTTAAAACAAGTGTTTTATTTCATTTAAAAAAATGTTTTAGATATTAGATCAAACCCTATAGATGCTTCTTATTCATTTTGCCAATGAATATCTCTTTTAATAAATTAATAAAATTAAATAAAATGAAAGTAACTCATAGATTCGACTAAAAGTGGACAGAGTGGAAATGGTTAAAACTAAAAAAATCACATTTGTAGATTATATATTAAAAATGCGCTTTAGTGTTTCGCAAGCTTCCAATGCCGAGATTTTAAAATTGCATATAGCAATTTGCATCCGAAACCCATTGCTCCATTTAAAAAAAGAAACTCAGAATACAAAGCACAGCCATTTTTAACTAAAAATTATATCTACTAATAAATACGAATGACGTGTATACATATATTAAATAAAATATTGTTAAGTTATAAAATTAATCGACGTATTATGATTAAATTATTTTTGAGAAACAATTTTTTATAAAATACAGGATTATGTTACTGGATATTTTAACAATATATTTTTTAGACAATTAAAACATGGAAATAAATGAAAAACGACTCATCCATCATCGACGAGATGTAAATGAGCCTGAAGAAACTGGAGACAATAATGTGACGTAACAATCGTCAAACAATCTTAATTGTTGAACGCGACTTGGTTTGCCTTGGTAATGGATTGAAAATATTTGTTCATTTAATTTGCGGTATCCCATGCTAAAACAGATTCCAATCGCAATGCGGTATCGCAGATGCGATGCGATTATTAGTTCGCGAGGATTGCACGGTAGGTTAACTTTGAAATGGCTTTTCGGTTCACCGTGCTAGTTATGGCATTAAAAGCGAGCACAGCATCATTAACTAAAGCTATATATATATAGATGATCTCCTATATTAATAGAAATAAAGTAAACCTGTATTAAAAAAATGTTAATCGATTTAAAGTTTAATTCCGATTCTTTGCGCCAACGTTAGAGAAAACATTGACCCAAATATTGGAATGTTCTACCTGGGACTTTAATTAAAATTTAATGACGTCATACATACATAACGGTTAATTGTTTGTATTTTTTAAAATTTAAGATATTTTTAATGGATGATATAATGCGGTGCAATATGACGCAACTCGAGATTTATGTTGTACATTAAAAATAAAACCACTTCTCTTTAGAATCCATTCAAATATGTGAACAAATATGATTTCATGCATTTTTAAATGCACTCTGCCTATATATCTTTTGAGCAGTGAGCTTCACATCGAGCATGGCGATTTATTTAAAAAATATGTAAATTTTGGTTGCATAACCCGACAAAAGTTCAGAAATATTACTTTTTCGGTGTTTGATGCTGCGATTCAAACATATGAATGTCTTTTATGGTGTATATATTTTTAGTTTTTATATGCATATTCATTGGAACATGTTTTTAAACTATCGAACGCATTTAATAGCGTGTAAAATGTTAAATTTACAGATAAAATTCGCGTAAAAATTAAGCGCGGTCACTACCAAAGGGATATTTCCGATGCGGACGACCGTTGAAATATAAAAATGTAATAATGCCAGGACCAACGCGGGGATTAACCCCGTATAAATGTAGTCATAACACTCGGATCGTTACGATCTGGTCCAATTTACAACCACCGGATCGGATAGTCCAATCACGCGCGCATTAAGAGCCCCACTAATGCATCCAAAATAAAAAGTGAATTTCCCCACTTGGCGATCTCTCGGTGTAACTCGATCTTCCATTAAAAAATTTGGACGCTAGCCCACCTGGTAGTGTTTTATGTGGGATGACGCATAATAGTTTCGTTCCTTTTAAAGTTTAAATCGAATTTTAAATAAACAATAAAGCCCCGAAGAGATCTGTGATAAACGGCCAGGTCGAACATCGACACAAAAATGTGGATCGTAAACCAGCTTACCAAACTAGACGAATGGAAATGGATGCCATTGTGATCGCCGTAATGAATACGTAAAAAAGTATATATTAAATGGCCATATGATGGAATAATGGTTCGATTGTGCACCAGATAAAATAGAGTATTGGTAGTTGTTTTTTAAATGCTCCTGTTTCACTATTAATTGGATGAATATAAATTATTGGCAAGGGATTATTATAAATATAAATTAACAATACAGTATGATAATACTTAAATATATGTACATCCTTAGTCAATCGTGAGAGTATGACGCGGATTAACTTCATCCATATAATTCTTAACTCGTTGTTTTTATAGGCTTAAAAATAGTATTATAAAAAAATGACATAAACTCCTTTTTTTAACATAATTCGTTAAAATAAAAACCGATATCAGAAACAACAGTACTTCATCTCACTATCAAATTATATATTTAATGTTATAAACCCGTATAATTATTATAAAAAAATATATAGTTAGTTATTGACTTACGACTACCTCGACTTATGATCATTCGCACTTTCGGCGAAAGTAAAAAAAACTGTTTTTGTAAAATATTCCATTAAATGCGTCAAAATATAGTACAAATTAGATGGTGCAGTCGATTGTCTCATCCCGAAAAAATAAATAAAATCAGCAAGTGGTTTATTGCCCCCCAAAACCACAATTCTACAACCGATGGATCAGGGAGGTTTCGCTAACTTTAAAGTGCATTATTTAACAATTACTTTTGTACAAAAAATTGCAGGAATGGAGAAAGATTAGACATTGATAGAATTTGGGAAAAAATACTACGTTTATCATGCAATAAAAAATATCCCAGACGGAAAACAACATAGCGACGTCATGTATGAATAACAAACAAACTCCTAAAACCTTATAGTATTAATATGAATTCTAACTTTTACCACTCTGTGGGCTAGACGTATTGGCTCGAAAGATTTTTTAGCAAAAAAATTAACAACTTAAAACAAAAAAAAATGGCTTTTATTAAATAGGATATCAGATCAAACCCTATAGACGTTTTTTATTCATTTAATAAATGAAAATCTTCTTTAGTATATTCGTAAAATAAAATTAATCATAGTTGAATGGAGATTTTATCCAAAATGTTCAGAGTCGAAAAAAATAATAAAGACAAGGAAGTCGAATAGATCTGAAAATTAACTATGAAGGCGGTATTCAACTTTTGGTAAATGATGTTGAGGAACTCAAAAACCAAGACTTGTCTTGGGGAAAGAAGGAGAGAAAAAATCGTGCCATAGGACATAGCTGCAGCTTTTTGCCCAAATCAGTGATGCATATAAAAATAATGAAAATATGGACTAGGACACCGATAGATCTTCGAAGATACACCACCTTATTCAGCAAGCACTAGACCAGGGATGGCGAACGAGTACCCCGCGGGTCATGCAGTGACCCACGTGTGAAATTATGAAACCCGCTTGAATTTTTAGAAATGATTGTAAAAAGCCTTAATTTAATAAAAAATAAAATGATTTTTAATTTGCTACTAATATCACTAGATGTAGCCACCAAGGAGCGTATATTCAGGAGGTGCTAGGTGTGCACCGCACACCCGCAAAATATAGAACATAAAAAATTATATTTAAGATTTTGAATATTAAATAATTAAAGTATTTTGTTAACGGCCGGCAGGATATCGTATACGCGAATGTATTGGGCAAGGCGGCCATGACCGCCGTAACGACCTACACGTGCGCGACCACATACAGTACCGTCGCCAAAAAATCAATAAAATCATATTACAACACAATCAATTATATTATTTATACATAGAATCCGCCTAGTGCGCAGTGTGGCTGAGACAGCATATGTTAGAAGGGGACGGTAATAAAACAAACGGTCGCTACTGCAAAAAATCAATAAAATTATATTATTTTTACACAGATTCCGCCTAGTGCGCGGTGTGGCTGAGACAGCATATGTTAGAAGGGGACGGCAATAAAACAAACGGTCCCTATTGCAAAAAATCAATAAAATTACATTTTAACACCATCAATTATATTGATTAGCGGTCATTGCGAATATGACTTATGTGGGCGTAGGGTCTCATCGAGCGAAACTAAAGTTTTTGTAAGCAGTTTAACGGCCGAACGCGTGCTGTCAGGCAGCGTTAACATTAGTCTACTGGATCTCGAATTCATTGGGCATTACTTTGTGTTAGATAATTGCAATAAACAGTGACGATTTTGGATAACAATAATATAACAATTGTTATATAATAAATTGCAATAAATAATTATTTATTATTCAATTTAATATTTATATTTATGAATTTTATTTTATCGTTATCATAATTAGCAAAAGTGTTGAAGAAATTTTGAACACTCCATTTTCGAATAGAAATTATGATGATAAGATAAATATTATTAAAATTGGTAGACTACGTCCGCCTCTTCCAAGCATATTTAGTAAACAAACTTGTAAACAAACTTGGGAAAAAGGTTCGCCATCCCTGCACTAGACTATTATTATAAAAATAATAAACAAAAAGGAACAAAAACTAAATAAAATAACTTGGTATGTTTATAACAAAATAAACCTTATCACTGCAATTACTCTGTTTAAAGCAGGGCATTGGTGCACATTGGTGATGAAAATACTCCATATAATGTATAAAATTATTATATTTACTCCATTTTTTCAATACAATAACAAAAAACGAGCTATATACCATCTACGTATACTATTCCTAATTTTGTATTTAGTATGATTTTCAACTTATGACGAAAATGACAAGAACTGTATATATTGTAGACATTTTTCAGAATTTCTAAACAACAAAACTATTGAACAATTCAAACTCAAAATTGTAGCATTACTTAACGCCGAAGTCAATCAAAATTCATAGATTGAGCTTAAAAAGGGCAAAGCTTAATAAGCTTTTGTATAGTAACTATCCATAAATTAAATCAGAAATAAAAAGAAATATGGGATTAAATTGCGTTATTTCAAATAAATTACAAATTTGTTATTCATATTCTAATGTAGATTTTAGTATCAACGTATAAGGAGAACCCCTTCGTCCCCTATTTAATAAAAACATGTACATAATTGGCCATAATTTACTCATATGATCATTGGATTTATCATATTAAGTAGATAAGCATAATTAAGAATATATATATATAAAAAAATAACAATTGAGTTACAGAAAAGGCACCATTAGCGAATTTTAGTATCAGTATAAAAAAGTACTTAGGTACAGAAAAGAACCGAAAACCTCTACACTATATATTTCCATGAAAACCATATATATCCACGATATATTATTATATTTACTTGAACAAATATTTTTTCAGAAACGACGATAAAATGATACAACATTTTTCATATTATACTGTGAAAGCTCGGTTAATAATTGATAGCATTGCATTAGAAAATCAATTATTCAAATGCGAAGCAACACGGATCCCGGCGGATACATATATTAAAAAAATGAAGCGTACAATTTTATTTTCAGAGAAAATTTTTTCAAGACCTATCCGGCGCCTTTCCGAAAACTTTCGTGTTGACAGAAAAAATCGTGGCCCCAAAATAAAAATAATAATTATTATTCCGATGCCCGATTTCATAAACGGCGCCACTAAATATAAACGGCACGCTATCACGCTTGTGTTCCTTGACGCTTTCAAACTTTGTTTCACACTAATTTATATTATAATATAAATTAACAAACGATAAGAAACACAAATACACGTTCGTGGAGAACATCGGCATGTGTGCGAAATGGAAAAAGTCGCTGGCCGTCTTATCCCGAAAATCCAATTTGAATGTTGTTTTATTTCCCATCGATAAAGAAATTAAATTAGGCCGTGCCCGCGTGACCCACTAATAGAGTATTTGTATTCTGAAAAAAAAATGCCACACATCTCACCATACATTTCAATCGATAAGAGTGTTACCATAAACCCGGTGATAAATCTATTCGTTCATATAATAAACTCATCTGTACTAAGCTCAGTGAAAGAGTTGACACATACGTTTCACTTCACTATCACGTGTTTACGTATATAGCTTCTTCCATTGCATCAGTGATCCCAACAGCATGAGTCAAACTAATAGGTTCTAGTAAATCTTGATGATGAAACTAGAACCGTGCATCAATTCATTGTTATCGTTTCATACAAAGAATCCCATTGAACTATACAAATTTTTATTTTTTTTATATTTAAATATATATTTTTGTACAGTTACATTACAGAAGCATCAAGGAAGAATACGTGACGTTAACTGATACAGTATACTTAAAAACACAAATAAACTCTTCCACAATTACCACAAATTATAGTGAGTCGGTAAATGTACCATTAACAAAGAAGCCATTAGTGATACGGTAGTCCTGTTTTACTTATACATTATATGAGAAAAATCTTTATATGTAAAGTCATAAGATTGTTTCGTATAAAGTTGTACGTATTTGTATGCACATCCAATTTTTTTACACGGTCCACTAAATTATTTGTTCTAACACTTATTTGTTCTAGCTGGCTGACAAGTCTTCTCAGTTTAATGATAGAGCTCAAGATTGAAAGAAGCCTAAAATCCTAATTATTTCAAATTTTCTACGATGAAATGGGTAGTTAGCATAAATCACTTCTATTAGATACTAAAGGGAGATGGCTATTCAGAGAAAAGGCACAATTAAGACTTAATATAATTCGAAGCAAGTTATTAGTCTTCTTAAAAACAATATAATTTAGGAAAAAATAGATATAGATATTTTTATAAAGTGTAATGAATTAAACTTATCATTATGAGTAAAGTATTACAATTTTTAATACAACAGATAAAGTTGCATGTTCTGTGATAAAATTCAATTTTAAATTTCATTAATTAAATTTTGATTGTTTTCCTGATTAATTTTCAAATAAATTAAATCTTAAAGTAGATAATGAAGTTCCCAAAGTATTTTTAGAAAACATATATAACTGGAAAACAACTTTTATATTAAGAAAACGATTCTTTTAAAATAGCCTATGGGGTCTATTTGGGACCCAAAGTTTTTTTTATTTTTCTCGAATAACTCTTTTAATATAAATTCTACATGTCACAAATTTGTCTAAGAAAATATAATTTTTAAAAAATAAAACCAACAATCTTTTGCTGCCACGAGGAAGCTTCTGTTGCGACGGACGCGATCGTTTTTTTCACTCGCGTCCGGTACGATGTGCCGAAGTGCCGATTGAGTGAAGCCGTGTGATTGACAAGTGCGGCGAGAGCTGCAGTCGGCTGCGAGTGCTCAGTCTGCGGCGGGATATTGTGCTTATCATTTACGCGTCGTATTGATTAGATAAAAATCCTAAATATCGAACAAATTATAAGGTATATCGTAAATTACTATTTTTATTCTTAGACTTGGATTAGTCTTACTTTAAAAAAAAAGTCAAAATATTGATATAGAATTCATAAATATATTCTATATATCTCTAATGCTTGAGGCCTATTTTCCATTATAAATAGACCCTCATCGGAAGACGCGGTTGTTTTCGAGCCACCGTGAGGGATCGGTTAATTGGTGTTTTTCCGACCTGAAAAAATTATAGTCTGAAGAAAGAATATATATACAATAAGGAGGATATCTACAATTTATCAAATTTAAATCTAGTGATTTTTGTTTTTTTTTAGGACATACGTTTTGATGCAGATGAATTACTCATCCGGTTACTACGACATCATACATACGATTTTATTTTACCGATCCGATTTAAATGCTTCTACACCATGAAACACGGAGATATAAGCTTATGTGGTAATTCCCTCAATGCTATGAGAATATTTTTCTAATAAGGTCTAACCGATTTAAATAGCCGGAATCGAAACTGACAACTTATTATTGTGAAACTACCTCTGATATTTTTTACTTTGGTAGCGTAACAATAAAATTAAATTAAAGGGAAATAAATAAAGATAATGAGCAGTTATATAAATAATAATAAAACGTTATTATTTTATGGTGTACGGGCAAAAAAAATCTCAAATGCGACATGCCAAAGTAATGATACACCTAATATTAACACTTGTCCTAACTATTGTCTTTCATTTATATGAAGGCACATTTACCGTCACGTTATCTTTAATTCAAATTATGTGATTACACGAACAATCACACTACCTATCAGACAAATAAAGATATACGATAATTTACTTTGTATAGTTGACAGTGATCATAATACTAATAGCAATAAAAAAGTTACGAAAAAAATTGCAATCGTTGTTTGAGTCAACAATGATTTCGAAAATTCAGATAAAAAAACTATCGATGCACTGAGTGACATAATTAAAACAAGACTTCATCGAAATAACAGAGATTCAGCAATGCAGATAAGCTATTAATCAATCGATAGTTGCTGAAGCGCATTCAAATGGTTTCCAAGTACGACGTATGGATATCGAACGACTTGTCGCCTTCGAACTTTCTAGAACAAGTTACCACACGTGGTTCTCTGTAAAGTGTGAGACAAAAGCAAGAACTTATTTTGCATCAAATGATGAATGCGGATAAAAAATGGATCGTCTGTAACAATATAACAAAAAAATTGAGACCAAGCTAAAGCTGGAAAACCACATTAACCATTTCCATTCTGGCTTGCGATCTCAAGCTTATGTAATTCGAATCGCATATCACGAATGCTACATATTTATTGCGTTTCTATTAAAGGACAATTGGGGCTCACAGCGAAAACTTTCACACCGGAACTGCGATAAGGAACAATAACTTATCCTTGGCCTCGTGATTCGATTATGAATAATCCGGAACGGGGTTAATTAATTCAAGGACTAATCCCTGAATCATCCGGTATGTGCTTCAGCGAGCCTGCCCTCGGCCATTACGGTCAATTATTCACCGCAATGGTAATTGAAGCTTTCATTGTTCACTTTAATTGTGTTGTTTGCCCATGTTTACCAGCACGTAAGATGTAATGGAGTTGGTACAGTTCGGGACGCGGAGGATGGTAACCGGTCATAGTGAGAGGGAGGACCATCCCCTCGCATATTACAGAATTCAACTTCCCGGTAAACTTAATTTATAGAAGCGAGTTACTTTATTCTTGTTTGTACGGTGTTTCTCGTCTAGGGGACCGTTAGTGGATGTGCCTAATGCAGGGATAAACAATCGGGAGAGTTTTATGAATAATAACGAAAGAATTACAATATTTTAGGACGCAGTTCATATGTTTGCATACAAATAGAACATATTTTATCACTTCAGAATTTCGCGTATGCTTCTGGGATCAAAGGATTAATTTAATGCTGAAATTGATAAAATGCTCATTTACTTAAATAAATACGTTTATGCGAATTTCGATCATAAATTGAATTTGTTTGCTTCGAAACATGGATAATTATTTAAATGTTAAGATAATATTATTAAAATTTTAATAATATTATCTACCTAATAATAATAATAATAATACCTACCTAATAATAATAATAATAGCTACCTAATAAAAAACCAAATTAATCTCTAATTAACCTTTTAGAGCAGAAATTAATTTAAAACTCGGTCATATTTTTATGAAAATATAATATTTAATTATTGTAATAATATAAAATCTTTTTTAAATTATTTTAATACATTATAAAATGTCAGCCGGATAAGCTGCCTTCACGTTTTTGTGCAGCTATGAATTAATGCAGTCAGAAAACCGGAAAATTATTGTAATGCGGAAAAACATAAGAAATATTTTTTTTAACAAAATATCCTTCTATTTTTTAAATGGAGTATAAAATATAATATATTTGCTAGTAACAAAACATAAAAACACAATCATATCTCGTGTATAAAAAATCGAGTATATATTGAATAATATGACATATTTTATCCGATTTTTATATTATCAATTCCTATCCACTTCAATTTTTACTTTTTACTATTTGACGATGGATAAATGACATGACAGAAAAAATTTAAAGTGCTATATATAAAGGTTTGATTGAGGTTTTAAAGATGCGAAGTTAATGAGTCTCCCAAGTGGTCAGTGTCATAAAAAAATCCCAGAATTCATAGATTTTCCCGGAAGGTTAAACAATCCGAGTACTAATTTCTCAGACGCGATTAACTTATATTATCATAAGAGAATGTTTATAGCATTTTTTATATCATTAATAATTAATCTTCATTCATTTTCGGGTAAACAGATTACCAATCTAAGATATGCGGACGAAACTACAATGATTGCCACCAACCTAGAATAAATAGTAAGTAAAAAGTGTGGAAGTAAAAAACTAAGGCTCGAGATCAAAAATACTAAAATCAATCGATAGAAAAAATTAGCTATTCGGAGATAAATTAATCTTCTGGATCTGGAAAGTGTCGGATAACTACTTAACAGAAATTTTGAGACAGAAGTAAGAAGATAAATAGGAATGGCTGAAAATGCGATCGACAAAGCTATCGACAATTAATAAAAAACAGGCGCATATCCAAAAAGACATAAAAAACGTTTAGGGCAGAGTCTGGTATTCTCAATTTTAGCTAACAAGGAAATCTGGACCATAAAGAAGAACATGAAAAATAAAATTTACGCTTTTGAAATGTGGTGCTGGCGACGCCTGCTGAGAATACCATGGACCGTTAAACGTTTATGTCCTGAAAGAAATGGGAAACGACAAAAATGGCCAGCATTCTACTAGATGTCCCAAAAAGTTTCTTCTCTACTTAGGACATCTTAGGCTAGAAGAAACGATTGTCTGGAAAAGTTCGTCGCGCTTGGAAGCGTTCAAGGACACAGGAGAAAGGACAGAACGCCTATCCGCTGGAGCGACAAAGTAAAGACCGCCAAGGACTCCATCTTAGTAGCTGCTATGCGAGATGCGGAATACATAGGATCCTGGGAAGCTTAAATCTAGAAGATTTGGGGCAAGAATAGTCACGATCCTTAGACATGCGAGTGCCGACTCAAGAATAATGCCATTTTATGACATTTATCAAGAAGCAAGTTTAAATTCTTGCTATAAATTAAAAATTTAAATATTAATGGTTATTAAAAGATTAATAATAATTTACTTAAATCTTGTGAAACGAACAGATTTAAATATATTACATATTTTTTATATCATTCGAAAATAAATAACAACAAATAGATTTAGCGTCAATTTTATAAACTAATCTTAGCGTTTTCATACATTTCCTATATTTTTATTTACATGATTTAAAAAAATGTAGTAACAATTTAATTTTACGTATATTTTTTTAATACAAAGGATAACTATTTTAATACAATTTTATATTTAGATAATTTTAGATGATCCACTTGATCATACGCGTCTGCACACCCCTGGCTGAATAATAGCCGTCTCTGTATTATGGAAGAAGTGAGAGATTTTGTTTGGTTTACGTGTGTACGCCAGATAATCGCGTCGGTTTGTTAGGATTACACGGGCACTTGTCTCAGCATGTGTATGAAAGGGCATACACACATAACTCCTGGACGAACACCGGGTCATAAACTCGGTCAATCGAGGACAACAACCGTACTCGAGTAATCAAAACCCGAACGGCACTCCTGGACCGCGATTTGGGTCACGGGGCCCGCATCGGAGACCACATTATGGGGAGAGGGGCGGGGGATGCCAGGTCAAGCGGAGGAAGATGCCAAAATCCGCAGAAAAAAATTTGGCAACCCTAATCGAGGTCATAAATCCGCAGAAATAATCGACGTGCGAAATGAGTGGCTGGGTGGGCGATCCTCGTCAGGGTGCCGACACACAAAGGCCAGGTAGGCCCACACCCGACAACCATTATAAATATTTGTCTAGGCCCAAAAATGTAACACATTCCTGGGTTACGTAAACCACAATAGATCGACTAATAAATATTTTACAATGGGCGCGAGTGTGAGCATAGGTGTTGCCGTTGTCAAATGGTTGATGATGACCGGTTAGTGATACAAGGGACCGGGGCCGCCCTCTGGGAATCATATTTCACAAATATTTGTATCGTAATTGATTACACGAGTTATCAAGATTCGAGAAATGCGTTAAATCACGCAGTTAATTTTAAAACATATTCAATGCGGACGACCCAGTAAATCGGCATTTACGGTGTGTGTCAACATCGTTTAACTACACTTGACATTTCATTAGTTTTAAAGGTTGTGTTGATTTTCAATATTGTCGAGAATATTTAAGATATCAGATTTCCTAAAGAGAAAAGCAGCACCTTCACTTCAAAAGACGACGAGGAGAGATATGTGACACGTTCTAACGATGTATGTGTACATGTTTACTAAATATCGGACACGATCACACGTATAAAATTATATTATATTAATGAAAAATTACAATCAAAATTAATTATTGATTATAAAATATAAAACATACTGATGTATGCATTGCCTTATCATTAGTTCCACCCTTCAGTTATAATTTCATTAAACGCCAGAACATGAATTTAATATGTCAAGCGTTTATAGCAGTCGTGGCATATCAGTAACGAGAATAGGAAACAGCTCGCCGAGATATACTGAAACTATTTCACGCCTTTAAATTCCTGCTCATTCACTAAATAAAATTTTGAAGTAATCAGCACGAGCATATTTCAAGATAGTGTTGGCTGGATATAAAGAATCATATAAATTCCCCCGGTAAATTATGTACTGAGAATGTTCACAAAATTCTATTCTAAAACCGCTTGATTTGTGTTCTACAGGGTTCAGAGGGGCTCTTTGTTCTTTTCGGGCCGATACTTCCTTTGTGGAAAATGGAAAAATTTGTTTTATCAAAATGTGTGCGGAGCATAAAGCTTTGAAGATTTTTAATTTGACTTCAATTCATCAAATGTCACAAAATCGAAAACAACAATTTCACATTAAATTGAAATGCATAGAATTCCGTCGCATTATTTTATGACGCAATAAACAACACATATTTTTTTATAAATACGTATAAAATATAACCTACGGCCAGAGCAAGGATAAAAGGATTGCGGTCAATATTTCTCAGAGTCTATTCATTGAAATAAATTGACAGTATTAATAAAAAATATGAGCATTTTTCAATGGAATCCCAATATTTTTTTTATACGCGCGCCTATTGAAGAATCCATTTTTTTCTATCCAAACATAAGTGGAAGATAAATATTTATTTTAGAAAAAAAATCCTCGATACATAATCATCCACCCAAATCGAATCGATTTTAATCTTTCCCCCCACATAACAGGCTCGGTAATTCCCAAAAATTAATAACACGATGGAATCTCGTCATTCCGGTGGTCGAGATCATCAAATGCCTCTAATATCTATTAATTGATCAGTTTATGTATACATGTGTTACATGTAAACCGTGTTCTACGGAATCATGTTGAAATTATAATAATAATAAAAAAAATTAACATAATTGAAGCGTAATATTTACTGGAAAGCAACATTCTGCGGTAATGGACGCCATATTGATAAGAATAATATTTTGAAAGGACTAAATTTCCTGCCAAATTGTATGCTCGGGCAAACTGCGTAAAAGGATTCGTGTAAATAAAACATGCGCTTTAAAATAATCTCTTGATTTACACAATATAAAAATTAAATACCGCGAACCGCGAATTATACATAAACATTTTAATATGATTTTGCGATGAACTTAATTAAATGAAACTTACTACAATGTGTTTTAGATTTACAACAATTTAAAAAAATTCTAAGCAATTTAATTAATAAAACCCATTCTTAAGATCAAATCATATTATTATAAAAAAGTTTTAAGCGTTAAAAAATAAGGAAACGTAAAATATATTGATAATTAAATGTATGTTTTACTATGCAATCCCTTAGAACAAATAGAATTGATGATATATTAATTATTGATTGATTCTAGTTACGTTTGACGACCAAAATTAAGACTTTTTTGGAATTATTTATATTAAAAAAATTGCAAATACACATACAAATACGATAACTACAGTTAAAGGAAAATGAAGTATTGAAGTCGCAGTAGTAACAATCAGAAATGCTTAGAATATTTAAAAAATGGTATCGATCCTTGGACAACATTATCAGGAGTCCGATTAGCCTAGCCGTGCCGATGGGTTATATTTGGGACCTCGAGTTATTGATTTTTCTCAAATAATTCTTTTATATAATTCCAATATATCACAAACTTTTTGTATTTATCAAAAATCTAAACGCCTACGTATTATTTTAAACAATCATCGACTTTTATTGTCCGCAATTGCGAAAAAAAATTAAAACAACAATATTCGCTTCTGTGACCACGAACGCGATGTTTTTTCTCGCTCGCATCCGATAAGTTGGGCTAAATGCGAGTCAAGCGTACTAGTAGATCGGTTAAAAAAGAATACATATCGCAATGAGAAAAAACTCGTATATTTTAAATATCAAAAATGCAAATTAATTTAGATTTTTTTTAAATAAATAGATAAACTGTGTATTCAAAATTCGTAGTTTGTTTACTCACATATATCTCTTCCTTTTTTGGTAGAGCCCATTAAATCTTGGTTAAAGTGTTGACAAATGGCAAGATAATTTTTTATTACGACACTAACGGTATGCTGGCTTGACGCCACATAACTAATCGACGAAATTCCTTTTAATTTTATACCTTGTCCCTTTTACTATCTGGACCCAATCGCATCGACTCGGTCGCAAGGTCCGACCGGAACCTGGCACATCCTGGGCATTAAAACAATTTATTGAAAAGGGGTTCCCCATTCCAATTTGGAAATTTCACATTTCTGCCCCTTAATTGAATATAGCCAAAAATATACGGCATCAATTAAAAATTGTAGAAATATGTTCGAAACGTACAAAAAAAACGCGTAGAATTAAACAATGAAAAAAATCGGGGACGAAATTACAAAAAAACAACGCGCACATATCTTATGGGAAAAGGAAAGGACCGAAATAATTTATTAGTTTTTGGTTAACACCCATTTGACAAACATTTCTTTGGCGATGGAGATGAAAAAAAAACAACAATGGGCATGGACCGCTCTCGGTTTTCCACACGTTCACCCACCTATTTCTCATCATTATCTTTTTTTCTTATTTGCAGTTAAAACGCTTGCTCTTTGTTGTGTTATGATGTCATGTTGACTGACCATAGGGTATAATGAGACCAGCACAATATTTACATACGTAGGCAGTACGAATTGTGGGATTTTATGGCAACATAAATGTTTCTCTTTTTTCATTTCTCCTTGTTGTAAATCATTTTCGGGGGAAAATAATATGGAGTATGCATTCACAGTAAAATGAATTGTGCAAGACATCACGCTGAGATGTATAATATTTCATGAAATGAAATCAAAATACAAGATTTATAACGCAAGCCAATGAAATACAATCCGACATTCAACTGTTGAATAAAATTATCTGTGGTCATTTCTTTCAATTTAAAATTTATATATGTACCATGTCAAAATAATGAAAATATTAATAAGTAAAAAAATATCATTTCTTTGAGTCTTTGACGATAATACCTGATGTCAATTTTTGTTCTTTTGAAAACATTTCTTAATTATGACGTCGTGAAGTCTGTACAGTGTCTACGTCGAGTGGGTGATTAATTACTGAGCTCTGGGCTTTAGCTCTTCACTACCCAAATTGTCTTCTTCGCTTTATAGAGGTATATAAGTATAATTATTGCCATCCACAATATTTAATATAAATTATTTTGAGCGTTGCACAATTTTTAAGTATCCGGCGCGTGTCCCAAGCGCGGCTTTACATAACGGATTTTTAGTTAGATGGTTAACTGGCTACGTTTAGATAACGTTGACGGATAAAACGAAAACTTTCGGAAAATCGGTGAAATTTCCGACCAAAAACGGATGTCAGACTATTTTAAACAAACATACGTTCGGTGTGTTGACCCATTTACAATTATCGAACGCAAATACACGTGTTATTTGTTGGCAATCGGATGAGGTGCAGTGCAAACTCGCAATCTGTTTACTTTCCACGGCGAAAAGTTTCATATTTTCATTCTCAAAGAAAATGCATACACAAAATTATACTAGCAATCGTAGTGATAATGGAGTTTAATACAGCAAATCCTCACTATGTTAATTAACAAACTAATGGTTATGACTAATTCTTTAAATACATTTATTTAGTGTTAAGATCATAAATTTTGATTCGTTGTATTGAAATTGATAAAATCGCGTGAAATTGCCTTGTTCGCGATTACACCCCCATCGAAACCGTAGACTATAATTTTCTCGATAATTTTCGCACACAAAGTGGAGTTTCTGCCTGTCCCCAATTGCAGCGACTCCACTCGAGATTGGCAACTCTCGGTTCGGGCCGTCGGACGTAATGGCGATGCGGCACGCGAGCCTCCTCCTTCAGAAACGACGTTTAATGAAGACCGTTCATTAATCACGCTAACGGGGCGTTTGTTATATCTCGATAATTCAAAGTTAATAGAAAGACAGGAAAATGCCTCGAAAATTGTAATTTTCCCGCCGTTAATTTCCGCCTTCCGGCTCCTCGCCCACCGGCGCCCGCTACCACTTTAACATCAGATTGCCCCGTTTTGATTTCTGATTTATCATCTACACTTTAATAAGGGTGCTTGTGCAAACCACAAACGTTTCCACTTTTCCCATTTTTAATTTGACTTTCAATTTATTCGGAAAATTTTAATTTATCGCTTCTAGTCGCCGCCTACATAAAAGGCTTCGAAGATGCGACTGAAAACTGAACCGACCTATTCGACTACTACTACTCGTCGGTGTTATATCCCAAGTTTGGATTTGACCTCCTTTACAACAAACCTCTAACCAGTATTCTATCAATTTTTCATTCACTCATGTTTTTTTTTTGACATCTGCTAAGACTTTTTCATTGTGGAGTCCAACCAATATAGTTGTTAACTTTTGTTGATCAATCAAATCACTGTTTCCATATTCAATAGTTTTTATTTTAATATTATTCAATATTTTCTCAAGGTTGCTAAATACGCTTTTCTTTAACTTCCATTTAAAATTATCACTGATTTCGTGGTGGGCTTTTAAAATAATATTTTAATTATAAAATTCTGATTAATAATTTTATATTTCAAGAACTGCTTACTGAGCATGCAAACCTTACTTTATATCTTTTGAAAACTTATTTTGACCATTAAGGTACGAGGTTTTTAAAATAACGCGGTTTACTAAAACGTACAAATACTATATTTTTATACCAATTATTTATTTTAACACGTCCCGGTGTTGATTGACATAATTTTATGTGACAATAGCCAATAACCAATGCGTAAAAAATAAACAAAATGGTGAATTGTTTCTACTAACGGCTTCCCATGAGAGCTTTCAATTTGCTAAGAATATGAAACAGCATTTTCTCGCTTATGATCACAACCTAAAATAAGCTTTAAAATTCCAACGGGACCTGCAGATTTGTATGGCTGAATATCAAGAAATGAATAAACAACTTGTAAAACAAAAAACACAGAATTAGATAACAGACATCCTTATAATGAAGAATTCGACAACACAAAACGGCAATAATAAACAAAAAGCTTCATTAGATTCTAATACATTACATGTAGCGTTAATATTATTGTTTTTAATTAATTTAAATACATATATACGTCTTATATAACTAAAATAAAAATCCCTGAGCATACACATGAAATTTTTTCGACGGATATTAATATAAAATGTTTCGGTGGGTAAGACAGATTTTTTTATTAAATACGATCAATTTAAAAAAATCTAGTAATAATGAAACATATGTGTTTTCCCGAAGCAAGATCTCAAAAGGAATATATTTTTTCACTAACGATAGAGATTCTTGCATTAAAAAACGCAATGCAGATGAGATTGATCCGAGCATATTTTTGCCCGAGTTCTAATTCAAACGCATATATTCAAGTCCTAAAATTTGATTTAAAAAAATCTTGGGAATCTCATATTATTATTGCTGAAGATTTTAAAGCTATGATCAAATCAGTTTCAAGAATTACGATGCGATACCCGAATTATCGAATCACACAGAACTAAAATTGAATTTTACATAAACCATAGATATTAAAAGTGGAAAAAGATGGATAAAAACAACTCCACGCATTGCGTCACTAAATTCCAGTCATTTTTGTTTAAATCCAAACTATGGAAAACGATACTTATTCAAATTCTCATAATAAATCTCTTTAATCCGACCTAATTTTTCAATGAAATCTGGATAATTATTATGGAAACGTATTCAAGATTTTTGTATTTTATTCCTCGTTCCATCTTTAATCAAACTTAATCCCGTTTATTAAAGTTGACAAAATATTAATCGCATTAAAACAAAATCGTATAAATTAAGCTCATCAGAAGAATTTATTTATCAATAAAATTGATAAGTTTCAGTCAATAAATATTTATTTATTTATCAAAATGATGTTTAACAATTGTATTATTCGCACGATATATAAAAACATCGCGATATTTAGCGCCGACACGATCATAAATAACAATATACTATTTAATCCGGCAAACTTTCCCAATTACACAGTTAAATAGTTCGTTTTACAACACAAAAATAAATGTTCTATATTAGTCTTTCAATGTCTAACAAAATTTACTACCGCAATATATGGGCCTCTATTGATTTTACTCGTAAATTTGCCAAAATAGTGAATACGCTTCTGTTCGCTACACGAACTGCGAAATTGGCTCTATTCTCCACTGTATCTGATGTAATTAACAAATTTTCTTAATTGAATTTACACGGGGCTAGAACGTTTTGCATGCAAATATTCATAACCGACAATAATTAAAATATATAACTAACGGATTTTATTTTATGTAAATATACGATCGATGCGTAATAATTAAACAATCGCGCCGTTTGAATGATTATTTTATTCGATGTGTCGCACGATTGCGGTTTTTTCGCATCGAACGGATCGACCCTTTCGTTAAATTATAAAATAGCGTGATGATTATTTCGCATGTATGATAAATACACGTTCGGCGCAAAAATATATCGCTGGAAACGAAAAAAAATCAACGTCATATCCAGATTTGTAAACACGCATGGCGAACGAGTGTTTGAGTGTTTATTTCCCGTTTGTTCGTTATTTCAATTATTTGTACACACATTTTCTCCATTTTATTACCATATTTAAATGCTAACCCATTCCCTTGCGCGTTTTTATCAACCATTTATAAAACAAATAATAAAATTGTGCGTAAAAATATAATTTTACGTGGGAAATTTGTACGAGTTCATTTCGTATTCGCACATATTTCGAAAAATATGCTCGTAATATTTTTTATAAACGAGTAAGATAGATTGTACGTCGATTGGAAACGTAATGGCATTACGAGGCAATCGCTGACAACTAGTGTCAAAGATTAAGCTCCGTAACGAGATTACATACACAACTTTTTGACGGGCAAAGCTCGAAAGTTCGACGGGCGAAATTAAATTTTATCAAAATGAAAAACTTACCCGAAACTCGCCGGTCTGTATTCCTCGAGAAAATCGCGCACTTCAACACTCGATGAAAATATATATTTTGTTTAAAAAAAAAAACAAATGAACAACACTCGTTCAAATTCAAAATAAAAACAATCCGTTCGTATTTATGTTTCACTCATTTGTTCGCATCACATCCGTTGATTTGTTTCGGAATTATTTCGGTCGGCTGAAAGTTTGGGGGTTGCCACGTGCGCGACGCGATGTCACGTGTGCGGCGCGGGCACGTGCACGCGCCGCAGCCTCCGGAGCGCGAGTGGCGCGGCGCATGTCCCGCGGCGGCGCCTCCAACAGCAGCCGGTTTTTCAGCAGCCAACACTTTTTCAGCAATGCGCATTATCCGCACGCGCCACCAGCTGCAACGACACACTTCGCATTGTCGACCCGCAAAAGTGTCTTCAGCCACTTATGACTTGTAAGGTAACATATCAGATCAGTATTTCTTAACCATATTGAAACCCCCCTCCCCCTTACATAAACCGAATTTTAAGTGTTTCGCTGCGACAGGGCTAAACAAGAATCTGCATCTGAGTGCGACGCTGTTTCTTACCGAATTATTTTTTCGGCGTGGTGTTTTGTATACAACGTTTTACCGCTATATTATATTAGGTGAAGTAAAAAATCATGTCGTATTTTTAAAGAATCAGTTGTTTTCAGTCCTTTGACGAGTCAAGACATGTTATTTTATTGTGTGCTTGTCAAGACACGTCTCCGTCTATGTTCAATACAAAAAAAAAAATGTTTTTTCCTTCAGAAGACCATTTGCCAAAACTGCATACTCTTTCAGTTTCACTAAGAAAAACGCAACTATCGCTTCAAGAAATATTTGCGACATTTATGGAGACGTATTAGATGTCAGAAAATGTCAACGCTGGTACAGAAAATTCAAATCCGGAAATTTTAACTTAAAAGCTGAGCCTCGAAGTGGATGACCATGTACAGTAAATAAAGCATAAATAATCGTAAAATCTAAAATTGAAAAAAAAAACAACGTTAACCATCAAAGAACTGTCAAATATATATCCGGCACAAAGTGATCCATTACTCAGAAGTGTCTGAAAAAATGGGAAAGATTCGAAAAGAAGGAATTTGGGTCCCCTACGCGTTGACCGACCGTAACAAATCGCAGAGGATATAAACATACGCTTATTTGCAAGCGCAATAGCTTACAACACCATTTCTTCGCAATTTAATCACCGGAGATGAGAATTGGGTGTTGTACTCGAACATGGAGAGAAAAAACAAACAGCCGATTCCAACCTCTAAAGCAGGATTGCACCCGAAAAAACGTTTGCTTTGCGTTTGGTGGGATTCTAAAGGAATCATTTACCACGAAGTTTTAAAATACGGTCAAACTGTAACAGCGCAAGTGTACTGTGACCAATTGGAGCGATTAAAAGCTGCATTACAAAGAAAAAGGCCGGGTCTGACCCTCCACGTCCTCCACGATAATGCGCATCCCCTGTCGCAAATTTATCCCTGAAAAAAATGGATGACTTGGGTTTGACGGCTTTACTGTATCCTGCTTAATCGCCAGACTTAGCCCTTTCAGACTATCATTTGTTTCGTTCCATGGAACACTTTTTAAAAATAAATCATTCCAAACAGAAAGTGAAGTGCAATCACCCATTTCTGATTTCTTTTAATTCCAAGTCAACAGAATTTTTCAAGAAAGGTATTTTAGATTTGGTTATATAATCTAATAGTAATTATTTTTTGTAAAAATAAATCAATAAATGTATAAAAAAATGAATTTGAATTTTACTGAAAAAATACGACAGGACTTTTTACTCCACCTAATACCATTTTCCTATACGAGATATATGCAAACGTGTTGATTAGGATATGTTCTTCAATCTCAAATAAAAAAATAAACTCGATTCTCTTTATTTTCGTGATAATAAATCGAACAAATGATCGAATTGCTCAAACGGCCCGACACATTATCCAGTCTGAGATGACACCATTTGTATGCCATCAATCTAATTTTAATGTTTGTGAAGCAAGCAGAATCAATCTTACAAATATTTTATATGGACTCAACTTGTATTATTAAAAAAATGCAGAGTATACAGGTAATCGACGTTCATCGCAACCCCGAGGCTGATTCGTTATATCGCGATCTTTAAAAAAAGTTGTAAAATTTGAAAAGCATACATTTTTTGATTATAGAAATGGAGAATTTATAGAGCATTCGGTTAAAGGATCTCAATTGACTAAACCTACATCATATTCCTGTGCATATTCGAATCAATCTTTAGGTTAATTAAAATCTCACCATTGAGGCGAATAAGATTTCAAAGCAAGCAAAGGTTGGTTTAATCGGATAAGAAAACGATAAAACTTGCATAGCCTTTAAATAATTGTTAAATCGGCCAGTGCATGCGTGAAATTAGCTGAAAAATATCCAGCAGTCCTTTGGAATTGCGAAATTATTCACGAATTTAGTTTATAATATATACGTGACGACACTCTTTCGTTAATTTTATAGAGGAAAATATTGCTTGTGGATTAAAAGAAGCAAAGGATCATCTAACCATTTTCTCGGCCCAAATCCATCGGCAGAATTAAAATTGAAACCATTTTTTATAAGAAACACTTCGTGCCCTGAAAAGTTATCGTAAAAACAATTCCCTTTAATAATGACCGAGACGTGTCCTTCGAAAGAACATTTGCGTTTCAGTTTCACGTCAAAAAAAACACAACGGAAGCAACAAAATATATTTGCGATGTTTATGGAGACGCATTAGACATCAGAAAATGTCAAAGATGTTTCAAACAATTTAAATCAGGCAATATTGATTTGATAAGTGAACGTCCCCGTGAAGTGGATAAAGCAGCCCTGATAGAAGAGGTTAAAAAAAATTAACATTAATAAAAGTAATTAACAAAAAATAGCCTTTGGAAACAAATATTATTTTTTGTTATTTTTTTTCTCCATATAATTGTTTGTTTGTTTATAATAAATTAAACATTTAAAAAATTATTAGTATATATAAAAATAATAAGTAAACTCGTATAAAACGGTTCCACAAAAACCTCATGTAATACAAATCCGTGTTATACAAGGTTTGAAGTTCATACAAAATTATGGTTTGTGTTCCAAAAAAATATAAGAAGTTAGTTAATATTAATTATTTTTTAAAAAAAAATAAAAGATACAAGATACATTTACGTATTTTTTGGAAAAAAAAGCATTAACAACATTTAATAGATTATTCATTCATCATCGCAATCACTTACAAATCCAAATGTTCGACTCTTTTTCGAGATCGGTTGTGAGTTTTTATTATCAGAGTACTCTGGATTATTTTTGGATTTGGCCTTTAAAAATTCTGTAAAAACCGATTGTCTGCTTTTATGGTGGGTTCTTCAAACATCTCGACCAATCCTTCTTCATTCAACGTGCGATCCTCTAATATTTCTTCGATATCTTGAATATCCATATCATCAAATCCTCCCCCACCAACACCACGACAAATGTTAATTGTCTTTTGGTAATTAACTTCTATTAGTGGTACAACATTTTCTGCAGGGACTACTTCTGGCCACAGCTTTTTCCAGAAAGATTTTAAAGTCGATTGATTTATTTCTTTACCAGATGGAGAAACAATATCGACACAATTTCAAATAGAAAATTTTTTCCAAGTTGTTAAAATGGCAATACAGCGGTATCCAGAAATCGTAAAAGATTCTGCGTTGACCGTTACAGCATTGCCGCCAACCGGTGCGGTTATTTTCCGCTATTAAAATCCTCAATTCTGATTTGAGAGCTTCAACGAATACAGATTTAGAAGCATTGTTGTTTTTAAGAATACATTCTAATAAATAATTAATAAAGTTTGATCTTATTTTATTTTTATGACTATAACATGAAAGAATTGGCTATATGCAGAGGAAAACAACCTGATACAATTTAACTTTTTTAAGTCGGAGTCGGAGTCGTGTTGTTGGTGAACATCGGAATCGGAGTCGGAGTCGGAGTCGTGTTTTTTTTAACGACTCCACAGCCCTATTTTTTTTATTACGGTTTGTATAAGGTTAGTATTATTATAAAAAAATTGCATTCGTACGTCAACAAGCTTTTTGTTATTCTGTCATGTGACTGTTCCGTGAATAAGGATTCCGAATGAGATGACGTGGTTAAAAAGGATGTTTTTTTAATGAAATTAACATATCTTTGCTCAATATACATTTCAGTTCGGTCAAATGCTTGAAACTGAATTTTAAAATTGCGTCAGCTGAAATCGCGTCGACAACGTTTTCATTAAATGTCATGGAAAAATTCTCTAAAATTATTGGTATTTTTTGTATACAATTTCACTTTGTTCAGTCTAATTTAAGCAAAAGTTAGTTTTTCGTTCGGTTCTTCTTTTAGCATATGTTAGTAAATGAGATGATACTTTCACTGATATAGTGATCTTCCGATAAGAGGGAATTTTCCGATTCATAATAAACAGATTTCAGACTCACAGATTCATAATTAACAAATTAACAATTAAGGATCGCAGCATAACTTCATCAAAATTTGTGGGTCGTTCTGATTTAAGGACAGCTTATAATTTTCCAACAGCTGATTTAAAGCGTCTAAACCAACATTTACATCTGTTTATTGTTAAGACTGGTCTATAAATTTCGTTGATGATGTTCGTGGCCTTAGTCGCGTTTAAGCCCTGAACAAAAAAATCAGCATACAATGTCGAATATGTTAATCGTTGGTTTCATATAAATAATAAAATAAAAATTTTAACTCTAAAAATAAAGCTGGCGAACCATACAACAAAAAAAACTTACAGATATGTTTCCTTTGTCCTGTTCGGACTCAAACTGAACTCAAACGAGAGCGTGCGAAAAAAATGGATTTCTTTCAAGATGACTTAATATATCATTCAGAAATTATTCGTATATGTTTTTTATCATATATTCTTACTCTGGTGGATTTCGGAAAATACGCATAACTTATACACATTGTAACGTAACGCTTCATCATCGACTTATAAAAGCAACGATAAAATAAAAAATATGTCTCTACATTCCCGGACAGCTGTTTAGTATATCAGATGCAAAGTGCGTGTAGAATCTGAGTTCTCAAAGGAGTAGGAAACACTTTGCGGCTTAAAACAGTGTTAAACCTTAGCCAACGGCGTAGCTACGTTAACCCTTTAGATGCGACATGCCTTTTATCAAAGCGTCGCGAAAAGTGTTTATAAATAATGAAATAATGATAAACTGAAAAACGGAAAACTTAAATAATGATAATAATAATTTGTATTGCAAATAATTAACTCTGATATGTTATTACACCTATATCCATCAATATTTTTCATTATATTCTAGAAAAATGGATAATAAATTTGTTTTATAAAAATATGTATGTAGGCGATTTGGCGCGATGGAATTAATTAATGTAACCGATCCGTCACGGCGGCTCAAAACCATCGCCGCTGGCCGATGGGGTATATTTTATATGAAAATATACCCCAAAAATTTCAAGTCAAGAATTGATAAATACTTAGACAATATTTTGACATTTTAAAAAAATGGACTAGTAGAAAGATCCAAAACATCGATCTTATATATGACGGCCCCCCGCGACTGAGGCCCGCTCCCGGATCCGCGCATGTAGTTTCTTCACTTGCACTGTACGATATTTTTTCTCGCTCGCACGTAGCGATAAAAAAAACATCGCTATATTGTTGTTTTTATTTTTTTTCGTAATTGCGGACAATAAAGGTCAATGATTATTTAACGTTTATTCTTTACATAAATACAAAAAGTTTGGGACATGTAGGATTTATATTAAAAGAGTTATTCGTGAAAAACTTGGGGTCCCAAATAGACCCCATCGGCACGGCTAGGTTAATGCCATATATCCTTCGTTAAATAAATAATTATAAAACAGATATTATAAATTTCAATCGTTAAAAAAATCCAGTGTCGTGATTTGACACTGGGGGGAATAATAGCATGAGAGACATTCCCCTTGCATCTTTAGAATTTCTAAAAAAAATCTTCGTCGAATCTTTACATGAGCGAATGGCGCTTTGGAATCTTTCTGTTATGCCATCTATCAATCGTAAGTTAAATAAATAAATAAAATAACTTTTGAGGATTTACCAAATTGCATCAATTTTGGGTTTGTTTTTAATTAATACATATATCAAATATATTTATTTTTTATTAGGGCTCGTCTACAAATATCATTTATCTGTGTTATTTTTTTTATATTTAATCTCAACAGACTTTGTCATTAAAACTTTTACTTTTTAACTCATTCACAAAATAAATTGATGCATCCGGAAAAAGCAACAATAACACCGAATCAACTTCTGATAATTTTTTATAACGAATTCCTTGTCGATCTTAATGTGCTACAAATTAACATAATATTCTACTTCACACTTCTCTCCACACCCTCAACTACCCTAAAATAGCCTATCGAACACCGAATTAAAAAAAGCCGAATAAAAAATCAATTCCTCAGCGGGGTACAAACACACATTAAAGTCTGTAATCCTAACACTAAAATGTTTTCAAAGGCGATTAAGATGCGGTTCGACGATTAGAGGACCCCTCCTCAATTAAAATGGCCGCAAGATAGCACCAGCGGTTATTTTATACCCCGATCTGAGAGGGTTAAATGAACTGGAAGCAATTGAATAAAAAAAGATACATTTAGATTTATTTATTGATACCTGTTCACTTATCAATACAAAGACGTTTGCGTGTGTTACCAATTTATTATATAAAACAGACAGAAATATCAATACTGAATACCATAATCATTTACTTAGTAAGCAATATTTTTGATAGACTTTTTTAATTTGATAAAATTAAATATAATTTTATTTAATTATGCATAATAAAATGTATTTTAAAATAAATTTGTGTTACATTGTATTTCTCAATATTTTTACAGTTACAAAACATTTTCGCTAGTGTTTTACGTAAATTTCTAGCCATAAATTCTGCATTTCCCATTTATAAATGTAGGACAACTGGAAGAAGCACTCGGCTTATAGACGCTTCTTTATTGAGACTGTCATCAATTGAATATATTACTACTACTATGACAGTATAGTTACTAAGTTATTACGTAGACGTGGCCATGTAAATCATTGTATTTCACCCCCTATTTCCTTTAGTTTAGTATAACTTTATACATTATTATTATTACAATGCTAAAATAATTGTATTACATATACACACTTTATCTCTCATTAGTTTTTTCATTATTTTTAATTTTCTATAGTTAAAAAACCAGTTAATGCTTAAAAGTAATTGCACTACATGGTGTTATTTATGTCCACTTTTTTATTTTATTTTATCCACAGCATGTTGTGTACGCCGTGGAGTTCTGGAAATTTACTGCACTGCATCTATATCTTTCAGTAAATATTTTATTGTGGCTTTAATGTCACATTTGGACAATATTCCACTTGGCAGAGGCCCCCTACACAATTAAATAACACAAGAGTGTTTGCATCTCCATTTTAATTTGTGCCCATATATTTCGAGGGAGGGCAAGATCTTGCCAAAAACCAGGACCGTAAAAATGATATACTTGTCGCGAAACAGCGTGAAACAATGTAGTGAAAGACTCGGCAACGCATTTATTTTAAAATCGTCATATCGGTTCGATGGGTTTAGATTTTATTTTTAAAATATGGCGTGTATAAGATCGACCGTATTTAAACAAAAATATTTCGTCTGACAGCCCGGCCATAAATTTAAAAGTTAATATTGTTGGCCACCATTTTTCTTGTTATGACCAACCGGGCGTACAAAAATCGGTTTGACATTTGAATATGACACTTCGCGATGTAGGTGAATGATGGTAATTATTTGCCGAATGCAAATACTAACCTAAAAACTCGGTCACTGTTGACATATGTTATTTGTCATATTTTTATATTAAATCTCAATTTATTATTATTTTCATTTGATTAATAACTATACCAAAATTCTTAATGATCATTACTTTTAAATTTTTATGCAATAATAATTGCATAAAGACATCCTAATTTAAATTATATATCACATAATTATACTTAAGGTTAATAGGTTATTATGCAATTAATTATAAAATTTTATTTTATGAATAATATTCACCGTATTGTTACCAGAATTACATATAACTCACTATTCTACATATGCCTAAATTTTATCTAACATTCTAAAATATTTCAAATCAGTTATTTCAATATATTTGTAATAAAATGTCGATTAAACTATACAGAAGACTGGCATTGACACCGTTGACAGGAGACTCGCCGTACATTCAATACTTCACACCGTCAAAAAACAGTTCGTTAAAAAATCGTAACAGATTTTTAAAAACGAACCAAAATCTTTGTATCGGTTCTGCTGAACAGTAAGTTGATTTTTTTACCACTGAACGTATCATAATTTTTGAAACCATAATGAACGTTATGTTCTTAGTTTCAGAAGACGCGAGAAACGACGATGCCACACGTATTTTCAGAAATCTCCAAGGCACACCCCATTGCATAACCGATATAAACTGATTAGGCGTCGACTTGAATTCGACGAAAGCCCCGACACTAATAAACATTTTAATAAGTCGCAGATACCAGTAGCTGGAAATTTTGTTCACGCTCAAAGTGAAAATGTTGTTCCGTCCATTGTGCTATCAAAACCTGAAGAACATAACGTCAGTCAATGCGTTAAGTCATTTCCAAAGTTTATGCAAATTACAAAACCGAATTATAAAGAACCAGCAACGCCAAATACCGAAAAGTTGATTTCTACAATATCCCCATATCAGAAGTTTGAATTGTTGGGAAAAGGGCGATTCGGTACTGTAATTAAAAACATTTATAAAGGTAATAAAAATTCTTCAATTTATTAATCTATTTTTAAGTTTTCCTGGGGCCGTTTACAGAAATAAAACCCAATTACTTAGAAATATTTATTGCAACAGATACTGCAAGTGTTTAGTTATTTTATAACATATTCGCCACCGAAATTTAATCATTTGTCAACACCGTGGGACCAATTTTTATATACCTATGTCATAGAAGTCTGCCACCTGGGATTGGAACTGTGTGACAACCATCTACACCTCTATTATTCTCAAAATGCTGACTAACTGGACAGGAATTTCTTGAGATGTAGAAATCACTGAGAACACTCTGTTCACCTGCTGAAAATTGTCTGCCCCAACTAGGTACCATCTGCTTACTCGTAACATTAAGCCCAAAGACTTAGCACAGCCGACGATGAATTTCGACCGGCTCTCTGCTCTGTGTATTCAAAAACTTAATTACTGACTGCACTTCACAGTCCGCCGGAGCTGGAATAAAAGTCTCCAACTTCAACAGCTGCAACGATGCTACCGTGAGAACGCGTAAAATACCATTGGTGCATATGACATGCTACATCATTGCTCTATCACATTCACACAGTCTCTTTGCTCAATATAAGGTTTGCTAGTCGTGGGACGAGTGGGAAACTTACTCTGTGGACGCGCCTCATAAATATAAAGTTGAGACATTCGTTTTTTGCATATTTTTACATGGACTATGGTTTTTTGAACTAATAGCGTCGATATTTGTGCTAAATCTTGCTTTTGTATCTTATAAAAGAGGGATTTTTGCCTAACAAATTCTTCAGTTGGTCATGGTAAGTGGTTGAACTAAACGGAGACCCTATGAATTTTTAAAACATGTAACATATTTGACACATTATAAATTTTTATTAAAAACTAAAACATTTGTGATGTGTACGGCATTGGCGATATCAGTGTTCAGATCAGTCAAATAGGGTTTTCTAAATTCAAATCTGGTAATTTATCAATAGCTGATGAAGAAAAAGAGCAGCGTGCATTAACCACTGATGATGATGAACCTAATGCCATACTTAAAGCTGATCTCTGTCAAAATACCAGCGATATCTCGTTAAGATGTACGTTTCCAAGTAAGACATGCAAATGCCGCATGGCTCATCACCCGCTAACCTGCTGGACCGAGGTACAATATGTGTTTCATTGTGTGCAAGACAGAATCATGAACCTTGTTTGCATCGGGTATTGTCGGAAGATGAAAAATTGGTCATCTAATGAAAACGACATTGGGGCAAGCTGGAAGAAATGACATTAACTAACCGAAGGCAGAACTTAATATTGCATTGCTTTGGTGGGACATGACCACCATGTCACACCCTTCATGCTACATACTAAGGCGGCTTGAGTCCCTTCTGTATGAACATGAAAGGGGAGCCATCATGTTATATGTGAGACACCTTTAGCCTCGAATGCCATTCAAGAGTTTGGCAAGGCCCATACGCTCAGCGAGTGAGCGTCTTGTGGCTGACAAATGATACAGAATATAATCACAAATTATTATTTTTAGGCAAAAATGTTGCTGTTAAAATATTTCATAACAACAATAGGAATTTAAAAAAATCATTGCACAGTGAACAAAATGGAATCGGTCTACATCATCCGAATATAGTCAACACTATTAAAATTGTTTATCCGAATATACATTCACATCATCGGCATAGTATAATTATTATGGAATGCTTCAGTGTCGCTGATAATCTTCAAATTATATTGGACAACGAAAAATTTCTTATAACGTTCCCGAAAATTCTCAAGTAATACAAATTTTACATATTTTTCAATTTATTTAATCCACAATATAATTATCATCTCTATGTTTTTAGATTCTCTTCGGATATATGTAAAGGAATACAATATTTGCATTCAAAAAATATTCTTCATTTAGATATAAAACCTAAGAACGTTTTAACCTTTCCGCCAGACTCGTGCAAATTATGCGACTTTGGATCGTCACTAAAATTTGGAGAAAACATTGAAGAAACAGATATATTATATCAGGTACTCACTAAATGATTAATAATATCATTAGTTAACTTATAATTAATTATTCTTATTGTTATTGACGTTTTAAGTTTAAGGGTACTATTCAATATTGTTGTCCGGAACTGCTAAGAGGTCACTCTCCTACTACAGCATCAGATATATATTCTTTAGGTATCACAATGTGGCAAATGCAACATAGAAAATTACCATACGGCTATAGTATTAGAGAGGAGTCACTTATATATCAAATAGCCAAAAATGGACTTAGACCGTACATTGAAACACCTCATCATGCTGTGCTCGAGAAAACCTACAATAATATTTACATAAAATGTTGGTCTCAGTCTCCGTCAAATCGTCTCCCCATTGAACAGATTCTTTTTCATCTGCACTGCATTACAAAATCAGTTTGCATACGTGATGCAATTTAATTTATTTAATTTATTGCTCGATATTTAATAATTTATTTATATTTATATGCTGGACATCATAAAATTATATTTTTCAATTATTTTCTTATTCGTAATTTTAAATAATTAATAACAAATACTATGAAAATAATTCTTTTATTAAATCTATTATCTACATTTTATTCAAAATATATTTTATTTCCTTTCACTCTATATCGAAATTATTAATAAGTATTATTAATAGGTTTATATGTACATCATATCGACATCTACACTACTTAAATATATTTACACGGGTATTAAAAATAAAAATATATTATTTCAAATATGCATTCAACAATAAAAATATAACAATTTAAATTTATACCATCATTGTAAAATGAACGATTTCAAAGCAATTTTAATAGATGCAAATAATAGCAAAATCTCAACGTTTAAATTTGAAGCACCTGATATGGAATCATAGTTATTGAACGGCCACCAATATTTTTTTGGAAAACCATTGTGTTGTTTCTTTTGATTTTTTTTAATCGAATCAATTGAATCCGGTATAAAATTGCCGCATTGTGGAAAATTTTTTGGAACTGGTGGAAAATCTGAGTGATCACCGACTTTAAAAATCATTGCCATTCCAATTTCGACATGAAATTCTATATGGCAATGAAATAACCAATATCCTAAAAACAATACATTCATTTATTTATTAAAAAGATAATGCATGCTTGTCATTACAGAGTGATCCATTCCGCCAACCACGCATAACAAACAGATAAATAGTCATTAGAAAAGTTAAAACATAACAAAAAAGTAATAAAAATCATAGTATATTAAGACGTAAGAAATCCCAGTTAACCTGTTAGCCGGGCAGTTCCGCTCACAAATAGGAGAATCGCAACGTCCAACTTGCAACTTGACTTGATTTTAAAACTATGTTTATATTGAAATTTTAAAATCAAGTCGAATCATGTACCAATGACTCACACAACACATTTTTATACATCCTACTCGTAGCCACTATTGTTTATGTAAGGCATGTAATCAAAGGTTAGAAATTCTTGAGATCTCGAAAATGACAATTCCTGGGGTGATTAATAGATGCCCATTCGAGCAAAGAATTGATGTTCAACTGCAGCGAAATGGCATTTATTTTTTTTATTAATATGTTAACCGGGCAGTATGTATATACGTCCAACATAAACAATAGTGGCTACGAGTAGGATGTATAAAAATGTCTTTAAAATGTGTTGTGTGAGTCATTGGTACATGATTCGACTTGATTTTAAAATTTCAATATAAACATAGTTTTAAAATCAAGTCAAGTTGCAAGTTGGACGTTGCGATTCTCCTATTTGTAAGCGGAACTGCCCGGCTAACAGGTTAACAAAAGAAATACGTGGTTTTTTATTTACGCACCTGGATTATCTGCGTACCATCTTATTATAGTATATCCTCCATCAGGCACTGTGATTGAATCTTTGAGTGGCGCCTTTGAAAGTTTTCTCTTGATCTTGCCTTCAGCGTCAAGTTTCCTTACTTGATCCACTGTCACATTTGAAGACACCCGCTCCATTGCAACCACACGAAACGCATAACCGTGAAGATGAAACGGATGATTTGCATCCAAACTTAAACCTAAACATTTTAAATTGATTATAGTTTCTATAAAAATTGGTCCGATGCATAAAATAATGTAATTATACCTTCATCAACTATTACAAGTTCCACGACAGATTTTAACGGAACATTTACAACGTGGGTACATTCGCAATAATCATCTTTGCAGCCTTCCACGGAGGATTCATTACAAAATCTGCTGGGATTGATTTGTGATCTCCCAGGCAACAGTGCAAATGGTGGCATTCTCATACTGATGTGATTTAATTGCGGAGTAAATCGTCGGTATCCTTTATTTTGTACTGTAAAAATCATAATATTAATGTAAATTTATTTATTATCTTTAATAATCATTGTCGATTAATATTTAACCTTGATTATATCCATAATGTGGATATTTGTGATAGTGAAAATTATTCTTTGCATAGAAATCATAGGATATGTAATATTGAATGTCGGCATTAGGTTTTAAACTTTCGTCATCTGGATCTATCGCTGTTAATTCTGGTATACTCAATGTATCATTTTCACCGGTTCCTTTATTAAGAGCATTGATTTGCTAAAATTAGATAATAATAAAATAAATATTACAAATAAAATTCATAACCATCAATAGATATTGAGATCTACATAGCGTATAAACCTACATATCCATCCTTATGAGATTCTTTCCATGTCGGATAGCCCTTGGGTTCTGTTTCTTCTGCTCCTTTATAATGTAACACGGCAACTTGTCTAGCATTGGTAAAACGCTCATCACAGTCCATCAAGCCACGGAATCTTATCCAATAATTTCCAATTTCTTGATTCGCATTGATAATGAAATCAAATCTTTCACCGGCATAACTAACTAATGACATAGCTGTAATTATAATTTTACATTAAAAACAATATGTAAATATTGTATAAGGTATATTATAAGTTATCATTACCGTCGACTGGTTCAAAATTGTTTCCGTCACTATTTATAACTGTAATCGTATGATTATCAACTGACAATTCAATAGGACAATTTAGAAACTCGGCATTAATTAATCTAAATCTATATCGATAACCCTACAATAAATTTTATCAAGATTATCGTATACTTATGTTTAAATTTAAATAATATATTACCTGTTCAACGTTAAATTTCACTGCTGGTATAAACATAGGTACTCCTTTTCGTAACCCTTTAAATCTACCTCTTCCGTTAACTAAAAGTGACGGGGGTTTATTCGTTCCATTTGAATGATGATGACTTGTAAACGCAGATATACCTAATTCATGCATCCAGTCCATGACAATAATTTTATCTTCGGATCTAAAACACCATTATTTTTATTAAAACGCATATTTATTATAACACAAAAAAACATATTTTACTACTAACCTATCATAGTCATATAATTTAGCATGATAGTCATCTGCTCTTCTGACAATGTATGCACCGAAAGCACCATCTGCACGTTGCATTCCGGCATGCGAATGCCAAAAATGTGTTCCGGCTTGAGCCGCTTTAAATCTATATTGGAATAGAGCCCCGGGACTGATTGGACATTGTGTAACCATCGGTGCCCCGTCCATGTATGGAGTATCTCGTTGATGATGACCGTGCCAATGTATTGTTGTGCTTTCGGCCATTAATGAATTTTGCAAATCCACTACCACCGTATCACCCAGGCATACCTATAATGTAACGAAAGATAATATGGACATCATATGTTCATAGTAATTATATTATTAAATCGCCGCCGTGTGCTCAGTCTGCGACGGAACATCGCCGAGTGCGCTTGTCATTTACGCGTCATATTGATAGGTCAAAAAATCCAAAATATTAACCAACTTATGAAGCATATTATGAACAACTATTTTATTCTTAGAATAATCCATTTAAAAAAAAAGTATAAATGAAGAATTCATCAATATCTTGCCTCGAAATTCTCGGGGTCTATTTTTCATTATAAATAGACGCCCTTCGGACGACGCGGTTGTTTTCGAGCCGCTGTGAAGATCGGTTAAGATTGTCTATTTATATAACATTAATTCTGGATCAGTTAAGTTTTAAAAAAAAACATCCATAAATCGATGTAACACACTGGAACAATTTAATATACTCTCGCATTTCTAAGTAGTAGAAAAATGTTCCACTGAAGTCTATATTGGAAATGTCCTTGGTAGACTGATAATAGGCTGGGGTAATATGCATCTGAGATCACGTCCATGAAAAAAAGGCTGCAATTCAGTGAAAGTAGAATAGAATCCTGAGATAGAAAATGGAAGGAGACTGGCAACAACTTCCCAAAGATAGTTTGTGTAAGAGACCAAATGCCATCTTGTAATGTACCATTGAGAAAAAATGAAAAAGTCTGCTACGTCTTAATTTACCAACACATTAAGAAATCGGGATAACTCTAATCTTTGAAGAAAAACACACGAAAAACTTATCAGGATACGACACACAACGTATAAATACATTTATAATGTGGTGTTGGCGTTGCAGAACCCAAAGTTGATTATGATGATAGTGGTTACCTCCATACTTGGACCGGGCATTTTTCTGTTAATCACTGTCAGAGGTCTTCCAATACCATCTGCCGGAATGCAATCTATCCTATCACAGTCTGCGGCGTTGAAAGGACAATCAAAGCACGCTTTGCTCATCGCCTCGTACCACTCCAACTCGAAATGATAATAGCACACCATAGGTTTGCTCTCTTCGCATTTTCTATAGCAAGGATGATTGGCGCCGTCCAGCGTTAAATCGACAGGATCAATTGCGGTTGTGGTTTCGACATTTTGCATAGTCGTATTCTCTACATCTGTATCAACATTTATAAAAGATATCAATAGAATCGATGGAAAAATATATATATATATGTATCTACTTACCGCATGTTGTTTGTGAAAAGATAAAATACATTAGAATCAAAATGAAGCGTCTTTTACTTAAGAATGTTAATTGTTTCATTGTCGTTTATAGATATGATAGAATAAATTATTTATTTTATATATATATATATATATATATATATATATATATAGTTTGGTAAGGTCCATGCCCTCAGCGAGTGAAAGCCTTGTGACTGGCAAATGATGAAGATGATGATGATATATATAGTACATAAACAAGTAAATGACGTATATAATTTAATTATTTTTAGAATGATTATATTACATCCGATAAAAAAAAACACCTAATAAAATGTCCATCGGTGATTTCCGGTAGCCTTTTCCCTAAAGACGCACAGTACGCCCGCCCGGGAGCTCATAAATTCAGGAAACCTCAAATGTTATCTCTCGACAGGTTTTTTTTTTATTTATTTTCAGTTTTCCCTAAATTAAATTAACCACAATTGTAACATTAAGGAAAGCTGGAAAATCGGTTTGCTTATCACTAATCGGTCAATTTATGTGCAGCTTAATTCGGCGGTGAGCTAATGCGATAAGACTATAGGCAGGGCCGTGTGGTGGATTTTTTCGGTATTTATTTATTTATTTGACTACGATGGATAAATCGCATAGCAGAAAGATTCCAAAGTGCCAGTCACACACATGATGCAAGAGAAATGAGTCTCTCACACTTATATCCCCCCAGTGTTAAACAACGACACTGGTTAATTTTCAATATAATTTCAGTTGGATTGAAATATATATTATTTGGTTTATAATTATTTATTCAGTAAAGGATAGATGGCGTTAATTAATTAATTCCAACGCGTTAAACTAGTGTTATAAATAATTCCCTGAATTCATAGTTTTCGTCAAAAACCTATTCAACTTGTTCTAACTTGTTCTAGCTCAGTCGCGGTTAACTTACATTATCGAAATAATATGCATGTTATTTCGATAATGTAAATTTATTTTCTATAGAGTCAAAACTACAACTATTATTGTTAATGAGAGCTGTTCAATAATTGAACTAATATTAAAAAACATTTGTTTAAAATTACATTTCCCATAAAATTTAGTCGAATATTTCTACACTAACATCATAGTTCGATGTCTTAATTTTCAAATAATATCGTAAAATAGTCGGGGTTTTGAAGCTGGCAACCCTAACGGTAATTTTTCTAACCGAACAGTGTATACTAACTGTTCCTTTCCCTGCGGCGCCCTAGACGTCCATGGGCACATGAATCGTGTCCACGCGTCGCCATAGATCAATTCGTGATTCGTTTGATCTTTAACTTGTAATTACAAGTAAACTGGAGGGAATTAAATGTTGGTATTTGTTTTAAAAATCAACTCATAAACACAGCTAACAATAATTGTACAACCAATGACAAAAAAGTTATAGCAACCATATCAATATAATATAAATATGAAACATAACCAGTCAAATATCGCATGGATTCTCTTTCAAATCTCGCGCGGACCGTGCGCAGGATATTAAATAAACTTTAATTATAATTAACGTTTATTTAATAATTTAGTCCATATTTTCCTCACTTAAATGTATATTCCAAGAGGACAATTAAGACTTGTACTTTTTTGTGTTTACTATTTATTTTTTAGATATTCATTTGCACACTAATGTGCTTAAAAAAATCGCACTTTATCCGGCCCAATATTCGATAAGATTTTACCGAATTGGATGAACTCTAAAAATAATATATTTGTCGCTAAACAATTAAATTAAAGTCATTTATTTAAAAACCGTCATGTCTATTCGATAGTTTCAATTTTAATTTTGAGATGTATGCTTAATATCTACCCCATTCAGACATATATTTCATCTGGCAGCCCGGACATAAAGTAAATATTGTTGGTCACCATTTTTCTTGTTATGACCAGTTTGACATTTGAATATTTCCCATTGTAGATGATTACTGATAATTATCTGTCAAATTATACCGTAACCTAAAAACTCAGTTACTATTTGCAACTGTAAGCAATGAAAATATTTAGTGTAATCATATGTTTATATTAAATCTCAAATTACTAATGTTTCAAGTAGTCAACACCAGGCTGACACTGAGGTGTCAAATACATACTTCGAGTATGCGACTCTAATGTGAATTATGGCTTGGCGGATAAATTATCTTGGAGTGCAATATTTAGACTTGAATTGCATCAGGTTCAGTGCGGTGAAGTGATTACAGTTATTCAATGGTTTTAGTCGAAGATATGTTGTTGTGTAGGGCACTAATACAGCTTTCACAGATTTCATCTTACGGCTAAGAGTAGATTTATTTGAGGGCGTTAAGCTGGCTGCAGGATTACAGATTTAGCACAATCAGAAGTACAGTGGTCTTTAAATATTGAAGAAAAGGGAAATAATTAAATGTATATTATCATAAAATTTTTAATTAAATCTAATATGTATGTACATTATATCACAAGTACATTTTAATACCATTCATTCATCGTCAAAATTAACAATGAATATTTATAATAGGTTTATATGTAAACAGTATATCGACATCTAGGCTACGTAAACATTTTCACACAGATATTAGAAATAAAATAATATCTTATTTAAAAAAATTGTGTAGAAGAATGCATCGTAAAATAATACTCGAATCATAAAGAAACGTTTTCATTATTGAATAAGTTAATAAGCATGTTTTATATAATTCAAAATATAAACTATAATAAGTCAACAAACAATATTAAGAAATAAAATTATATCACAATTTATGTACATAAACTATATTTAACAATAATATTTTATAGAAAGATGTATGGTTTCAAAGCAATTAATATGGATGCTAATACTAGGGAAATCTTCACATTTAAATTTAATGCTCCCGATGTAGAATCAAAATAAACAAGCGGCCACCAATGCGTTATAGATATTACGGGACCGTCGGGTTTTTTCTCCTTATCGTTTTCCATTGAGCCAATCTGATCCGGAACAAAATTGCCGCATTGTGGGAAATTCTTTGGGATCGACGGAAAATCTGAATGTTCGCCTACTTTGAAAACTATTGCCATTCCGATTTCGACATGAAATTCTATGTGGCAATGGAATAACCAATATCCTAAAAAGAATGCAATCATTTATTTTTATTTATTTATTACCAAAAGATATACGAAGATCTTATTTACGAACCTGGATTATCAGCGTACCATCGTATGATAGTATATCCTCCATCGGGCACTGTTATTGTATCTTTAAGCGGTGCCTTTGAAAGTTTTCTCTTGATCTTACCTTCAGCGTCCAGTTTCTTTACCTGATCCACTGTTATATTTGACGATACCCGTTGCATTGCAACTACACGGAACGCATAACCGTGAAGATGAAACGGATGATTTGCATCAAAACTAAAACCTAAACATTTAAAATTTATTATAATTTCAATAAAAATTGCTCCGATTCATAAAATGTAATTATACCTTCATCGACTAATACAAGCTCAACGACAGATTTCAATGGTATGTTCACGACATGGGTACATTCACAATAATCGTCTTCGCATCCTTGTACAGTGGATTCATTACAAAATCTGCTGGGATTAATTTGTGATCTCCCAGGCAACAGTGCGAATGGTGGCATTTTCATGCTGATGTGATTTAATTGCGGAGTGAATAGCCGAGATCCTTTATCTTGCACTATAAAATTCAATACACCATTGTAAATTTATTTTTTATCGTTAGTAATCATTTTTGATTAATATTTAACCTTGATTATATCCATAATGTGGATATTTGTGATAGTGAAAATTATTCTTTGCATAGAAATCATAGGATATGTAATATTGAATGTCGGCGTTCGGTCGTAAACTTTCGTCATCTGGATCTATCGCTGTTAACTCTGGTATGCTCAATGATTCATTTTCACCGGTTCCCTTATTAAGAGCATTAATTTGCTAAAATCGAATATTAATAAAATAAATATTACATCTATAATTCATCATCATTTATAGATATCGAGATCTATATCGTATCTGTTCATATTAATAAATGAGTAGCATATAAACATACATATCCTTCTTTGTGAGATTCTTCCCATGTCGGATCGCCATCCGGTTCTACTTCAAGCGCCCCTTCATAATGCAACACGGCAACTTGTCTAGCTTTTGTAAAACGCTCATCACAATCCATCAAGCCCCGGAATCGTATCCAATAATTATCAATTTCTTGATTCGCATCAAGAATAAAATCAAATCTTTCACCAGCATAAGTGACTAACGACATGGCTGAAATTATAAATTCACATGATAAACAATGCGTTTAATATTCAACTGCAATTAAAATGGAATTTGCATACAATATATAAGTTATCGTTACCTTCGACTGGTTTAAAATTGTTTCCGTCACTATTTATAACTGTAATCGTATGATTATCAACTGACAATTCAATAGGACAATTTAGGAACTCGGCATTAATTATTCTAAATCTATATCGATAACCCTACAATCAAATTTATCAATATTATTATATACTAGTGTTCGTATTTAAATAATATATTACCTGTTCAACGTTAAATTTCTCAGCTGGTATAAATATCGGTACTCCTTTTCTAAACTCTTTAAATCTACCTCTTCCATTAACTAAAAGTGACGGCGGTTTATTCGTTCCATTCGAATGATGATGACTTGTAAACGCGGATATACCTAATACATGCGTCCAATCCATAACAATCATTATATCTTCGGATCTAAAACAACGCTAGTTTTAATAAAAGGCAGTTTGAATAAAATAAATTGTTATTACCGCTTACCTATCATGGTCGTATAGACTGGCATGATAATCATTTGCTTCTCTGACAATATATGCGCCGAAAGCACCATCTGCACGTTGCATTCCGGCATGTGAATGCCAAAAATGTGTGCCTGCATGAGCCGCTTTGAATGTATAACGGAATAGAGCGCCGGGACTGATCGGACATTGCGTTACCATCGGTGCTCCGTCCATGTACGGAGTTCCACGTTGATGATGGCCGTGCCAATGCATTGTTGTACCTTCAGCCATTAACGAATTTTGCATATCGACTACCAACGTATCGCCGAGGCAAACCTGCAACGTAACAAGAAATCCATAAAAATCATACAAACATTAATGATCTCTGAAAAACAATTACAAAGTTACGAAAATAAATATAGATGTCGCTAATATTTTTATAAATAAATTTAAACGTTGTATTAAGTCCAATTAAATCTAACCTCGTGCAAAGATTTATATTTTATATACATATATTTAACTACAAAGGGTATTAGTAAAGTAAATGTTTGACGTATACGTACTATAATATATTTTGCAAATTATTAAACCTTCTATGTCGTATATTTACATAGTAATATTTATAGACTAATTAAAAACAAACAATAAGTTGAAAAATCCAAAAAATAACTGGTGATTTATATAAAATGAGACAATTTTTTATAAACCTAAGTTTTAGATTTTTCTCGAATAACTCTTTTATATAAATCCTACATTTGTCTACAAAAATGTAAAGAATAAATATAATAATCATTGACCTTTTTTGTAATTGCGATTGCAATTGCGAAAAATAAAATCAACAATATTCGCTTCTGTCTCCACGGGCGCGATGTTTTTTCTCGATCGCATCCCGTACGATGTGACATGTACGATTAAAACGTACCAATGACACGTGCCGCGTGAACTCAGTCTGCGACGAGACATCGCCGAGTGCGCGTATCATTTACACGTCATATCAATTAATAGAAAAATATCGTAAATAACTATATTTATTCTTAAAATAATTTTAATTTCTATATATTTTTTTCTTTTATTTATTCGGCACTTGTTACTAACTAAATTACTATTTTTTGTTATACATGTAGTTTTCATGCGCGAGGTGACCGAGACGGAATATGTTAGAAGCGGACGGCTACAAAATAAACGGCGGCCTTTCTTATTTTTTTAAAATTGACCGAGAATATGATAGAAATACAACGGCTATAATACAAATTATATTTCTGCGAAATATTATCGTTGTACTAATTTCTTTACAGTTTGATTTTAATTGACAAACCATCATCATCAAATACAAAAAATATCAAACATATTTTCTCTTCATCGTTTTGCTTGACAAATAGTTATTTTTTACGCGATTATTATTTTTTTTGCCTCTGAGTTAATGCGGTACTCAAGCTCTAACTCACTGACCCTCCCACATGGGTGCTGAAATATGGTTGTTTATGAGATATTCCGGATGTCCGCTAATTGACGTCTTGTATAAAGTGAATTTTGTTTCACTAACATCTTCAATACGCTTCTATTAAAATCTTAAAGGCATCCAAATCGCTCTTCACCTTTCAAATTTATTTTAGGAAGATGAGAAAAAATTTACGCAATTTTTATTCGATGTTTTAAAATCAGTTTGCATATGACCTTTTATTTTTAGATATCTTCTTTAAGTTTCGTTTTGAAGATATTTAAAAAAAATAAGTAAGAGACTTATCTATTCGCAATTATATCGCATTTATCGCTTCTATCGCTTCTATGTCGCATTTATCGCAAAATGCGATAATCACGTATCTCTACTTATAACCTAGCCGTACCGACGAGGTATATTGGGTATCTCAAGTTTTTGATTTTTCTCTAATAATTATAATATAAATGTCGCAAACTTTTTGTATTTGTCTAAAAAAGTCCAAAGAATAAATATTATAAATAAGCAATGTCCTTTATTGTCCGAGTGACATGTATTGCGAGAGCTCAGTCTGCTGCAAAAAAACTAAATTATCGACGAAATAATGAAGTATATCATAAATAACTATTTGTATTCTTAGAATAACCCATTTTTTTAAAAAAATTCAAGATATCTTGACTCGGCTTGACTTGCTTGGGGTATCTGAGATACCCCCTTCGAAAGATGTGGTTGTTTTCAAGCTGCCGTTGCGGAAGGGATGCCATTCCTAACCAACTCAGCACACGTATTGGAATACAGTCCGTTTTAAATATCTCGTGGGGGAATTGTATTCTTTTCCATCAACAAAAATATACAAAAAGTGGCAAGGTCTGTTCCAACGAAGCTTTATAAAGTCTTAAATGCCATTAAATCTATTAAAGCTAATTCTGGAATTTATGGTTAAGTGCTAACAGTGCACAGATGTCAATGTTGATTTTAAAGATTTAATTCGGGCAATACAATTTTAAGAAATGCACCTAAATTTTCACAGTACAGTTACATAAAAAGCTCAGTGATAGTTTGAATAAAGTGAGTTTTGAACTACGATAAACTATCCCAAAGTAAAAAAGATGAAAAATGAAATATATGCACTTCTCCATTGCCAGGAGAAATGATTTAAAATGAAACTGAAGGGTTCTACGATCCTTCAAACCATAATAACGTAATCCTTTGTTTTATTAAGTCGCAATAAATCAAAAGATATTGTTATCGTCAAGCTTAATCGAAGATTTGCGATCTCAATTGACTTCAAGTGCGCAAAAATGCTTTTTAATTGAAATCACTTAAGTAAGGAGTGTTTTCAAGTGCAGAATTCCATTATCTTGTCGATCATTAGCTTCCATATAAATTAAACAAAAATATATAATTGTTAATGTATTATATACACGCACCACCAATGATGCAAGACTAAAGATTGCCTATAATTTTCCTCCTGAAATTTTAATTTTACAATTATATTCCGAGAACGGTGTCAAGTACAAGCCGGGTGTTTATATTTTCTCGGTATAAATCGTATCGGAAAATTTTATCACATATTTTTACGATTGTTATTCGGAAAAATCGATCAGAACTTGGCAATTTTCATAGAAAATAATAATGGCGAATAAATCTAAATTGGACACTCTGTGTACAAACACAATAACAAGATGAAATGTTATACATATTAATTTTTTACAGATTACAGAACACGCCGCTGATTATAATGATAGTGGTTACCTCCACACTTGGTCCGGGCATTTTTCTGTTGATGACTGTCAGAGGTCTTCCAATACCATCTGCCGGTATACAATCTATCCTATCACAGTCTGTGGCGTTAAAAGGACAATCAAAGCACGCTTTGCTCATCGCCTCGTACCACTCCAACTCGAAATGATAATAGCACACCATGGGTTTGCTCTCTCCGCATTTTCTATAGCAAGGATGATTGGCGCCGTCCAGCGTTAAATCGTCAGGATCAATTGCGGTTGTGGTTTCGACATTTTGCATAGTCGTATTCTCTACATCTGTATCAACATTTATAAAAGATTACAATAGAATCGATGGAAAAAATATATATATGTATCTACTTACCGCATGTTGTATGTGAAAAGGTAAAGAACATCAAAATCAAAACGAAGCGAATTTTTCTTAGGAATGTAGATAGTTCCATTATCATTTGTATATCTGTTATAACAGAAAATATATTTAAAGTAATAAATTTAAAAATAAACAATAAATATAAAAGTAAGGAAGATCAAGTTCATTAGCTTGTTTATTTTTGAAAAGGGTTCAAAACACAATAGGTGTTCATTTAAAAAATAAAACCTCTTTAAATATATACATACGCAAATAGAATAATCTCTATTTGTATTCATCATGCCATATTGTAAAAGTTCTTAATCCTCAAAATGTTGACATGTTTACAATTCAGTTAGATGAGTCTACTGATAACTGATACTACTTCAACTTTAAGTGTTCAGTAGATTTTTGTGTAAGTATACAAAATAATAGCTATATATTTTGCGAAATAGTATTTCTTATGTTTATGTTTAATCATTCTTAACAAAGAGTATGCAAAAAAATATCTTCACGTTGAGAGATAAAATTATATCTCTTATATGAAGCAAAGGGATCATCCTAGCCGTGCCAATGGGATCTATTTGGGAACCCAGGTTATAAATCTTACATGCCACGAACTTTTTTTATTTGTCTAAAAAAGACTAAAGCAAATATAATTAACCAATGACCTTTATTGTCCGCAATTGCGAAAAAAAAACAACAATATGAATTTCTATTCGCTCTGTACCGGGTGCGAGCGAGAAAAACATCGCGCATGTGCAATGCGAGTGAAACCGCACACGTGTCAATCACTTGCACTTCGCATTACTTTTAAGAAATATTCAAAATTGAATTCATCTTTCAAGACTAAGCTTACAATATTACAAAAAGTAATATAATATTTCTTTCGTGTAAACTTTTCCCTGTTTCCGAAATAGTTTGAACAGTATGTCCGTCCAAAATTCGAACTTGCGTAGAAGATTTATTTTATTTTTCTTTAAAAAGATCAAGCTCAGTTAACTTACATACATGTAGACTCTTAAAACTATAACTACAACTGTTTATGCATCGCACACACTTGCGACACTTGTGGAAGCTTTTTACAATGTCACGGAATGTATTCATTACATTCATGGAAACAACTAGGACTCATAAGTTTTATAAGGAAATTCGAACTATGTAAATTCCTCACAGCAGTTAAAGACTGCAGCTAAACTACGGACGGACAGTTTTCTACGAATTTAAATAAATGGTGAATTAATTTAAGTTTAAAAATAAATAATAAGGATATGCTTTTTTGCAATGCGTGTTGTGGAAAATTAAAAATAGATTTAAATGTGGCGTGAGAAAAAAAAATTGAAAAACCCTGGACTTTACTCTATAAAAAACAACAAAGGTCCGGAGGACCTCGAGTGATTGATACTTAAGATAATCGAGCTGTCATCGAAACAGTTCCAAGATTGACGATGAGATATATGTACATTGACTCAAATTTCATCCTTCATCAGTCCAGCGATATTTCATAAAATTACTGTGACAAATATTATAGATACCTCACATATTTTTTATTGTACAATCGCGTATATATATTTATCAGATCCGAATCATCCTAATTTGAAAACAAAGAGAAATATTAAAAAACAAATGGTATTGTTTGAATACTGCAATGATACTATTGGGCATATGCACTGTTGTAGTATGATATATTAATTTCTGAATATTACAAAAAACATTAAGAACGACGATCTTAAAATAACATAGACATTGATGCTTTTATTGCATCTAAAATGTTTCTTTTTAGGATTTGGTATTAAAACATTGATTGAAAGATGGAAAATTCTGTAGGATAAGATAATAAATATTATTTTTCATAAAAAAAATTGCCAAAGATTCATGAAACACCATCAATTATTATTAAATGTTAATCAAACTTTTACGGTTTGAAACATGGTAACGCTTTAGCATGTTTGTTATTTAACAAAGCACTCGAGGGAGCAATAAGGACTCCGGCATGGAAACAACTGGCACCATCCTTAATAAATCGATGCAGCTTCATGCCTATGCGGACGACATAGACATTGTGGCAAGATCTCGGGCGGCTCTCAAGGATGCATGCCAGCGAATGATGAGAGCGGCAATTGGCATGGGACTAAGGATCAACCAAGGACGAATCGCTGAAAATAGAAGAGTACAGCTTCGAGACTGACTAGGAACTCGCATATTTCGGCTCACTTTTTACAAATAACAATGAAACCAATTTGGTAGTCCGAAGAATAATCAAACTGGCAAACCCGGTGCTATTTTGGACTTCAACAGTATTATCTATGGTCGAGATTCCTCTCAAAGAAGACTAAAGTCAGGCTCTACAAGACCATCATCAGGCCCGTCCTAACATATGGATCTGAATGTTGAGCTTTGACACAACACGACGAGCGACAACTGGACATCTTGGAGAGGAGGATTCTTAGACGAATATTTGGAGTCGTATTCGATGACGGGAAATGGCATATCCGAAGCAACGAGAAGCTGTACCGACTCTAGGATATACCAGTCTCAGCTGTCGTCAGGGTGGACAGAATCCGGTGGGTCGGTCACGTGTCAAGGTTACGGGACAGTCAACCGCCAAAAAGGCTTATACAAACCTTCCTGTCCCCGGAGAAAGGAAGACCGAGGCTGAGGCGGTTATACTGTGTACAGAAGGACACTGCATTATTGAAACTTACCAGATGATGGAGCGACGTAGCAGCAGACCGGATAAAATGGAGAAGGGTGGTGGATGAGGCCCTACCATAGGACTGTTGCGCCTTTGACTATGATAATAAAACTTGTCCAATTTTGGCTTGTGACATTTATAACTCACAACACATCCATGTCAACACAAAGACTGAATGAGACCATCACCCCAATCGATCAATATATCAAGTGAATGTTTACGAATTTGCACTATTTTTTGCGTACCGGGATAAAAACGATACCAAAATTGAGTTGACAAACGTAAAATCGACATTTTTTTTAAATTTCACATACGTATATATTTTTTCAACTGGATTTTTTAACATTTTGACATATCCACATATGTAAAAATGGAATTACGACTCAACAGCCATATTAAATCAATTTCTACGCTCAATTCAAAATTTTATTTCAATAAAACATTTCAAACTTTCCTTGCAAAACACCTTTCGCAACCTAATAGCATATATTTCCGAGTCATCACAACATCATTTGATTTACACGTGTGTAAATACGATCCGCAGTGAACAAAAAATAAATCTATCTCGAATGCATACAACAACATTTCGCCATATAATGAAATCATGACAAATTTTGCAACTTTCGAACGGGTCAGAATACCCCGGGCTGATTTTTTAAACGTTTTGCAATCTAATCTCTTGGGATGACACGAGTACCGATACTTTCTACAACAAAATGCAATTGAATTTGCCAATAACGAATCAATAATCACAACATCTGGTGCCATAATTTGCGCAACACTGAAACGTTTTAATTATATATTTTAATATACCGAATAAAAATCGCATTAATCATTTAAATTATTTCAAGAAATTCGCATTGTTCCTCGAACGGTAAAATTTTTGATACGTCTTGATTACTTCATTTAAAAAAAAATCAGAAACGATCGTTGCCTTTTCTCAGAGTCATCGTTGGAAATTAATTTTTATTCTCAATACATGACCCTATTCATAGATTTACAATAATCACATGCATACAATAGGATTGAATCTAACATTTCGTATGTATGTTATATGAAATATAAAAAAAAAATGGTCCACTTCGTGAATCTAAAGTCATAACGTATTTTTGTAATCGATAAGTTATTTCGTTTTATTTCTACAGTGCGTCGCGTTACGTTTTAATTGCATAATCACATACTTGTTTATTTTAATTTATCTTTAACCTCGTATAACCCATCATTTTAGTGGTCATCAACATTTTTTTATCAATTAAAAAAAATTAAAAATAATATTTATAACACAGGAATAAATCGCATAACGTTACGATATAGGTCAAGGTTTATCAATACGATTTTTCCGAAGCGCTAAGTATCTTAAATATTTTATTTACAATTAATTATCATAATAATTGATATAATATACGAAAAAGGGGCTGGATTTTAAAATAATTAACCTAAAAAAAATATTAGCACTTACCGCATCACAAAACTTAAAATTCGTTAACAGTTCAGGTTTACAATTAAACACAATCTACATTGTTCATTTTCGTGTACATTATCACAATGTAATTAAAGTCTCTACTTAAATTTTAATGGCTTGATATGCAAACAAACGGATTAGAGAAGCAGTCAGTTAATTTTTGGTATCACTAGAATTATTTTTTATTTTAATTTAAGGAACTGGTTATCAACAACAGACTCGAAGGCCAATCAACCAGGTAATAAAGTTAAACTAATCGTCAAAATTTTACATATTTAAAAAAAAACACTTATATTAAACAATCAATAACTTCAGAATAGTTTAATTTAATTTCAATAGATATCTTTTTTTAAATAAATTATATTTATTACACAATTTGTTTTATTTTTTATTTGCAGACACTTTATTTTCTGCCGTGAGATGTTAACGTCTCGCCTGCAGAATTGTAACTGACCATACCATAATGTTAATCTTGGAATCTGCAGTATGGTGGTGAAGACCTGGGTCAGTGATTTACAGACTTCTTCAACCAATAATATTTTTTTTATAAACTAGTCCCAAAATTGCTTACCTGAAACTCGTTTACGATTAAAAAAAATCATTTTGAGCTAATACACTGTTTTGACCGAAATAAATTAAATGCACGCCATTGATCAATTCACCACATCTTCCTACTTTTACTTATTCCAGTTATTGTTGACTTAAACGAGGCACATTTCTAATTAGCCTGAATATGACTATGCCATTTTTTAGCGAGATTTAAATTTCGCAAACTATTTCACTCGACTGTGCGTTGCACAATATAAACAATACTTTACGACATATTAGTACTTAGCATGGCAGAGTCAATAGTTTCTTGAGAAATTTATTCTAAACAACCATACGTTTAATTTTGCAATAATACGATTCGCTTCCTTATATATTTTTTATGATCATCTGAATGAGATTAAACTTTTATGACTACCAGTTCTTAATTTTACAACTTAAATATACGAATAAAAAATGAAACATATGCAAATCTGAAATAAATATTGATTTTTGTTTGTTTTAATACAAAAAATATATTAATATTCAATAGACGAGATAAATTTGCATATCTAAGATTAATAATAAAATAATTGAATACAGTAATTAGTTATAGAATTGTAAATATTTGACCGCCAGATTAGAATTTCGTATACATAACCAATTATTATAATGCTTATACAGAAAAATTATAATGCAAATAAATCGCAACGTTTAAAACAATGCACATGTGCACTTACCACATCACCTGTTGGCTATACTATGTCAGAATTTGAAAAACTCGATTATTGTATATTCTATATGTATTTATATGATTACAATTATTATCAACACTTAATAGTGATGATTCAAATTTATTCCATTTAAACAATATTAATAATATTTTCCTTACAAAACAATAAGTAAAGAAATTCCAAAAGAAAACAAACACAGTAAATCACCTATGTCGAGTTGGACGAGGGCTGTCTCGTTGCAATCGTAAACCTAGCAGTGCCGATGGGGTCTATTTAGGGCACACAATTTTTGATTTTTCTGGAATAATTCTTTTAATATAACATAGATAATTATTTTAATGAATTCTTCGTCAATATCTTGACTTGAAACTGAATACCGACTCATATTTAAAAAAAATCAAAATAAATATTTTATTTAATTTCTGGCTTCAATATCTATGACAAAACAAAATTTGCATTATTTAATAATAGTAATGGTAAAAAATGAGTAATAAAAAAATAATCAAAGTCGACAGTTTCTTCGCGACTCCGAAACCGACTACATACTTCAAAAACAACATGATTCCATGACTCTCGACTCGACTATTTTTTAAATATTCTAATAGCTATTTTTTCATATGAAAACGCTAACAATATATTCAAATATAATTATTAAATAATACATAATTTTAAAAACAATTATTTTTTTAATTGGTAACGTCTGTATTTTTAACAACTATGCCAAATTATAGTAAAATCCACCGGCGTGACTATTTTCTTGTATATCTAATTTATGACAATGAGTTAATGAATATAAACTCATGTGGCTAGCAGATCAAATTCATTCATTCCATTATATCGAAGAATATTTATGTACATATTATTAAATAAATATTGAATAGTTAATAAAAACATATTGTATTGTGGTTAAAAATTTGACCACACACATAAATATATGTCAGGTGAAAAATCTATGCCCGTTATAAAATGTAAGACACACTGTATTTTTATGTCGATTACTATATATATAATAATAAAAAACGAATATACGTCATACGTCTCAAAAAATCAGCTTTTGTGTACTCGTTTTGCTAACATCCTGATTTAGTTTTTTTTTCCTCATTCGAAAAAAACCGGTAAATTATCTTCACAGCGCAAAAAAATAATGCTAGTAACATTAGAGGAGAAAAGGACAAGGAGCTGAGTTGAATGGTTTTCCCATACGTCATACCAATCAATGTATGCACTTGTCTTACCAAAATGATTTCACTAACATTCAACTAAACCAGTTTGACTGCCTTTTTTAACATACTGCCGAGAGAAGAATCAAATCGTACGAAACGTCGATGAACCACGTTGGTAGCCCTCGATTTTAACCAGAGTATGGAGCAATTGCTAATTGAATCAAACTGGTGTTTGACATGTTGGCGAAATACGATAAACGATGTAGCAACAATCTCATAATGTATGGCCATTAATTTAATGGAAAATCAGATGTGAGTACACGACGTGAGGCTCAGGGGATATTACTACTGGGAAATACGCTAGATAATTGAGTTTGGTTTTACCAGTTTTCGCGAAAAACAAAAATAATAAATCCACATTTTAGAATCACAAGTTTGTCTTGTATTTTTGCGGTTTTAGATTGCAGACGTGATATATAATCGTTGTTTATTTGTGTCAAACAGTAACATCATAAATATTGCACATAGCCAATATTTATTGTGTCATAAAGAAACTATTATATTCCTGTCTGAAGGGACACTGCATAAGCGATAAATATTTCAAGGTTACTGTACAATTCCACACATAACAAAATTTTTGTCTTTGACACTCAAGATTTTCAATGTTTCAAAGCTCAATAGATCTGTAGAACTCTAAGCAAATCGTGTCAATGATTATGCAATGATACATACAAAAGCGGAAGGAAAACCTTGCAATAAATCCCATCTTATCTGCCAGGACACAATGGTGAGGTATATATATCCGTTGTTAGCAGTGACAAATATAAGGAAACTCTTAATAAAAAATACCCACATGTAAGCGGAACTGGATGCAATAATATGATGGTAAATGAAAAATCTGTTTCCGTGTTGTCAAATCTTTTTTATTTATTAAATGCCAAAATTCAACCGCTTCTATCTTTGCCATTCCAAAAACTCAACCAGATCAGCATGATGTTGACATATCAACAAGTATATACGGGTGGAAATAGATTCCAGAAAATAAAAATCTTTTATTTTATATTAATTGATCAATTTTACTTTTCTTATTTTTCTAAAATTAAAAGAATTCTAAATTTCCGAAAACTTCTTCCAAATTATTAGTTAGCCGATTCGTCACGGCGGCTCTAAAACAATCGTGTCGTCTGAAGGGGGTATATTTATGATGCAAAATAAACCCCAAGCATTTCATGTCAAAATATTGGTAAATTCCTGATTTTTCTACTAATCAATGCGCGTAAATTACACGCACACTCGACGATGTCCCGCCGCAGACTGAGAACACGCCGAACTACATGCGACATCGTATCAGATGCGAGTGAGAAAAAACTCGCGGGTGGCAACAGAAGCGAATATTGTTGTTTTTATTTTTTATGCAATCTGTGATATTAAAGGTCAATAATTATTTATATTATTTATTCTTTAGACTTTTTTAGATAAATACAAAAAGTATGTGACATATACGATTTATATTAAAAGAGTTATTCGAGAAAAATGGGGTCCCAAATATACCCCATCGGGACAGTTGGGTTAGTGTAAAGCTTTTTATTTTTTCATTCCTTGGTGGAATTGTGACTCCATTCAACTACTTTTGAATGTTTTGTATGACAAGATGGATTATACAAAAGTAATAGAACCGAAACAGCAATTCAGGCTTTTTTATTGTCCATCCAATGAACTGTGTTTTACAAACTTTTTTGATTCCAAAAATAAAATTAAAGCTGCTCGTTTTCAAGTAGCCAGCGTTTTAATAATATAGTGTTACTTTGTTTACAGATTTTAAAGAAAACGATTTGATTATAAAGCGTATAAATGAGTTAAGAATCAGTCACAATACAATCATAGATAATAGAATTATAAAGAAGTATTTCATCACGAATACATAGCAGTTTGTGCTTGATATAAATCAGTCAAAATAATGTAGAATAAAATCTGTATTTCCCGGATATAGCCCTCGCAAACTTCGTCCTATTCTCGAAGATTGAGAAAATAAACATAAAAGGGAGAGATTTTGCCAAAAGTTGAGTATATAAAGACAGAAATGTTAAAGAGCTAAATACATTCTAGAAGTGCTCTAAAGTATAGTTATAAAACTAAGAAGAAAATAATTAAGAAAAAACTTGACATCTTTCTAAGAAAATTCAGTATTCTAGTCGCTGATGAAAATATTTTAAATTTTAAAATTTTCCATTTAAAAAGAATTAAAAATGTAGTTAACACCGTAAACATATAATCAGACGATTTTCTCCAAATTTTAAGGCAGGCAATAAATGCAGTATCATAATTTAATTAAAAGATTGTGAGAAATGATACGAAAGTTATTTTCTTATCTATCTTAATGCTGAGGAAAACACAAAAGAACGACATTTTTCTAATAATAAATACATAAAGATAGAATTGTTGAATGAACTAATCGTCATAACGAAAATTGTGTTACAAAAGTGCTTCGAAGATTGGAAAGAGCGCTAGCACAATTTTATATTATTATCTGTTGAGTATTACTAAGGGGACAATATTAATATTGTAGAAAAATAAAGATTTCTTAAAAGAAATACTAGAATCTATTCGCTCCAACGCAGAGTTTATCGAAATCATTATTTATTTAGGTCATACAAAAAACACTGTCAACCAAAAACATGGCTGTCTTTATGTGCCATGTTACTATAACACTCAATAAAGCAATAATCATATGTGAAATAGTTATATCCGTATTCAATACAACGATTTGTGTATTCATTAATTTATACTGGCAAAAAATATGTAAAATCAATCGCAGTTTGCCATCTATTTAACTGGGCAAAGTTGGACCAGATGATCAGGGAAGCGCGGAAACATGGCCATTTATTTCACTGTTAGAACTTTAACTCGATTGTATTCGTTTAATTCATCTGCACTATCGTGCAATAAATCAAAGAAGTTTATTTAAATAAAAACGCACATATAATGATAAGCATAACCTGACAACGATAATATTATCTATAAAGACGCTTGTTGTGAATCAATCTATAATATAATATAAAGTCATTCTAAGCGCAATGCTAAATATAAAACGTCATTTAATGAATCTGCAAAAAATACAGTTGGAATAACGAATCGATTCATTTGCTCTGATGACCCTGCGAAATATCGCAACTTCTATTTGGGTGAAAGATCAATTGGGTTCAAGTTCACGGCACATATTATTTGTCGACAAAAATTAACAAAACACACATCAATAATTATGTGTGTCGGCCATTGCCGAAATAATTAATGAAAACTTTTTGATTAGTCTTTGATTGTCCCAGTTTAAAATTTCTACCTGCGCGAAATGCCGCATCTAATTATAGAGTAATGCCATAGTTCGCATAACATCCGGGTTGAATTTATTTGCGTGTGTTCTACGCATATTTCTGAAATATTTCACAATTAAACCATCCAATTTTGAAGGTCGATTAGCCATGGAGAACGCGACTTTTGCATGGCGGGAAAATGCTATAGATCAATTGGCACGCTGCTTAACGCTTGCTAAATTGACATTGAGTCTCATAATTCGATTACAAGTACACATGTATACATTCCTAAATGCATAACATTGATTATATTTGCATATATATGCTTCAGGATATCCTTGAGTGCATACATATATTATAATAATAATATAAAAAAGAAACAATTAAACATGTACGAAGAACAACTAGAATAATTAAAAAAAGCAAAAATGATCGCGAGATGAATATTGATCGATCGTGGAAATTTAAACAGTTGCACTGCATAGATCTATGCATATATATCAAAAATTAATATGATATACAGTAGAACCTCTCTTAACGAGCACCTCGCATAACGAGCAAAAAAAATGGAAAAAATTGCTCCCTTAACGAGCGACATTTCGCATAACGAGTGACGCAGAAAGGAAAGTCACAAACGTATGACGCACTTGTGTGTGTTGGATTGTATTTCACAGCAAGAAAGAGTTTGGAGGAAGAGGAAGTAGCAGAGAAACAAATGCTGAAAGCATGGGAAACTGTTTCATCGTAGACTGAGAAGCATCATCTTAATAAGGAGGTGGCTATGCGTACTACAAACATATTCAATGATAACGCGTCAGATTTTCACCAAATTTTAAAGAGTCGGCTAAAACAAATGTCTCTAGACAGCTTTCTAGTAAAAAATAATTAATTATTTGTCATAAATTAATAAATAATAAGCTAGTTTCGATTTTTAAAAATGTTTTATCCAAGGTTGTTACGATCTTTAACGTTGCTAACCTTCATTTTATTTAAATAAACGTTAAAAAAAATATTTCGCATGGAACGCATTATCGTGATTTATATTGATTTATATGAGAAAATTAGTTTCGCTTAACGAGGTTTCACACAACGAGCAAGATTCTGGAACGAATTATGCTCGTTATGAGAGGTTCCCCTGTATACCTATTTTTGCCAGAGGATCACCGCAAGTTTTGGTTCTAATAAACAGATCACACAATAGAGCACGATATGACATGTCTGCTCTTAGAAATTTAAATCAAAAATAAATATTATTCTTAAAACAAAAAATATGTGTTTATAATAAAACGAAACGTTTTATTGTTGACTCTTATGAACCCGTATGATAATATGTCGTCGCGTTTCGACGCTTTATTCAGATAATTATAGTCATTTAATCTTCTTCTTAATATTAAAAAATATATACATTTTTTTTATATTACATAAAGTAACCTTTTTGCAAACGCGGGCCACAAAGATTTTAGTTCAAAACGTTTTTATGTCTTTAACTTATGACGAGCTTCTTGCAAACAAAAAATGATTTGATTTGGATGAAAAAAATTGAGGGTTGTTTCCACTTGTTCGATGATCTTAATTTTTTATCGGATAGAAAGAACCGCATCTAAATAAATGGTCAGACTGTGCCGTTATTGTCTGACTGTATTTAATAATTGTATAATGAATTCCTTTACCATTCCACCATACAGTCAAAATGATCTTTTTGGTCATTAGGTTCAGTTTCGGCGTTGCCAGTGCCTCCCCTTTAAAAAGGCACTGTTTTTGTGACATTGGTTCGAGTACATGTCCCATTTTTTATCACAAGATGTCGAATACATGTTGAATTTTTCTCTAATTTTATCAATTTTTGGCACATTCGAACCCCTACTGATTTATTCACATCACTTAACCCTCATCACAGCGTCTCAAAAACAACTGAGTGTCCGAATGGGCTCTATCAGAGACCCTAAGCATTTCAATTCAAGATATTGATGAATTCGTCATAAATATTTTGACTTTTTAAAAAACTGGCCAAAAAATGGATTATTCTCAGAATATATGCTTCATAATTTGGTTGATATTTTGAATTTTTAAACTAATCAATATGACGCATAAATGCCACCCGGTTTCGCTGCACGTGTAACTAGTACGTTTCACTCGCACTTGGCACATCGCATCAATTGCGAGCTAGAAAAAACACCGCACCCGTGGCAACAGAAGCGGATTTGACATATTTGATTTGGATAAAGGTCAATGATTACTTATAACATCATTATAAAGTTTGGGACATGGAGGATTTATTAAAAAAAATTAAACACATAGGGTACCCAATAGACCCCATCGGCACGGCTATGATGCCGTATCCACACAACCTGTTTATGTATCTTACCAATTATTTTTAAATGTTCTACCACACTATTATTATTATTTTTTTGGTCTCGGTCGTTGGATTATTTTTTAATGAAATTCGTATAACATCCATTTTGGTAAAAAAAAATGCTTATCCGGCACAAATAAATTTCTTTTGAAAGTTGTTTTTTAGATGTCTACTAATCAATAGTGGAAGAAATCCGTGTTAAAAGATCGACAACCGAAACACAACTGAATATTAAAAAGGAGGATGTCAAAAAACGACGTTTTCGTCCGTTACCCCTTTTATTTAAATAATTATTTTGTTGATATCCGATTATAGAATTCAAAGGCAATGAACATGATTTTAGTATCAAATTGGAGTATAGCCTTGCTTTGTGTCGTTACTATGTTTTTTTCTAACCTTTGATTTATTTAATTAAATAACAAATTCGAAGTACAAACTTATTTTTTTTTATAAAGGATCTTAAAATATGAGTAAATTAAAAAAAAAAATTTAAGAATATCTACCGTTTCATCAACGTGAAAGTTTTAAGCTTTGGAAAATATGAACCTTTGGCCTTACAAAAAAAAATGTTTTTAACCTAGCCGTGCTGTTGGGGACGCCATTTTTTTATTTTTCTCGAATAACTCTTTTAATATAAATAAAACCCTACATATCACAAACTTTTTGTATTTGTCTAAAAAAGTCTAAAGAATAAATATTATAAATAAACATTGACCTCTGCTTCTGTTGCCACGGGTGCGATGTTTTTTCTCGCTCTCATCCGATATGATGTGCCAAGTGCGATTTAAACGTGCTAGTGACAAGTTCCGCGTGAACTCGGTAGTCAATAGTCGGTGGCGCATCTTCAGTCTGCGACGGGACATCGCCGGGTATCATTTACGCGTCATATTGATTAGCAAAAAAAATACAAAATATCTACCAATATGAAAAATTCATCAATATCTTGACTAGAAATGCTTGGGGTCTATTTCCATTATACATGGACCCCGTTCGGACGACGCGGTTGTTTTTATAGAGATAAACGTAGACATGGAACGATTGAAGTTAGTAGCATTACAAATAAAACGAGTGCGCATCATCGCTTATATTGGACTCCTAAATCGGAAACGTACGATTGTTCTTTAAAGGAATAATTGTCTAATTATCTTGATGACTATCAATAGGTTTTTACCCTAATATTAAAATAAACCATATGTGGTGATTACATAAATATCAATAAACAACATAAATAATTATTGATAATAAGCTAATCGTGACTTAACTATGTAGATGTTTTACAATATAGATAATTATATCATTTCAGACAATTATTTATTTTTTGCAAAATATATAATATACATTATCATCATTATCATTTGTCAGCCACAAGACTCTCACTCGCTAAGGACATGGGCTTTATCAAACTCTTGAATGACAGCCGAGGCCAAAGAAACCTGAGTCTCACACGTGATGTGAGGGCTCCCCTTTCGTGTCCATACCGCGGAGACCCAAGCCGTCTTGGTATGCGGTTTTTTGTAAAGAGTTTCCCTCTCTTGGCCATTCTTGGCATTGGATGTACATCTTCCACCCTGTTGGCATCGGATATTACCCTCCCAACTGTATGTCCAGGCAAGTAAGTGGGGGTTTGCCCGGTATTCGTTTTCCTCTTCTCCAGGGCGTTATCTGCTTTAACGAGTCACAAGTGACAAACAACGAGAGACTACACATATACATATATATAAATATATATACACATCCATACGCACAACTGCCCAAAACGAATCTCAAGTAGCAAGTCGCAAGTGATTATTAACCCTGTCTCGCAATAGCAATCCTTTCATCATGAGAAAGACCTCCCCAGAGAGAAGGAAGAGGAGCGAAAGTATCGAGGCTAGACCAATTTTCGGTCAGCGGATTAGGGTTTTCCTTCCCAGGGCATACTGGCTCTGTGGTAAGAAATCCGTTAGAGACCAGATTTGTCTATGCACATAAGGGTATCTATACATGTATATATTTTTCTAGGGTTGCACTATTTTGTTAAGAATTTATCAAAGTTTTCTTGGATATATAACTACATATATTTGTACCAATTGTGTTTACGACAATGTCAATTAGAATCTTCATGAAAGTATTAGTTAGATAATTAATCAATAAGCGACGCATTGCCTTAATTGTATAGACATGGAAAAATTTATGACAAACACTTGTGACATGTCGTCAGATTTGAACTAATAATCTCACATCTAACAAGGACGCTAATTAATCAAGTGTCAAGGAGAAACAAATTGAATAATTGATGAATTTATTAAAAAATTGCTTCGCAAAAAAAATATATTAATGTAAGAGTCACGTAAACACGGGGAAAATTTGTTTGACTCATGCATTCGCGTACATAATTAATGCGAAAATCTCATTTATTAGCATCGAGAATAAACATTTCTGGGAAACCAAAACCAATGCCAAATCGTAAAATCGTATATAAATAAATAATCGATTGCGTCTGTATTGATATACCCTATTTTTTTAGCACAATCAATTGATTTGAAAGCAAAAAAATATTTTTATATCCAAACTAATCGATCGACTTATCTAAAAGTAAATTCATATCGTTCAGTCATAGCACGTTACAGTAAACGTTAAACTGCATCATAACCGTACGATTAATTTGTGCATTCGTTAATAATGCATATAGCGGTTGCATCTTCCACAGATGCACCGAACCATTCCCCAAGTGCGCGTATACAACTGGAGCATAAACCGACAGTTAGAACTGTAAGGTTTTCAATTATTAACTAAGTTTTGTCTGAACACCAGTTTCAATTAATGCAACATATTATCATCTGTAGAAAATACGATTTGCAGATGCGACGCCAATGTTCTAATGTTAAACAAAGCACATTTTATTAGTGTTTATGTATCCAATTATGATAGACAGCGAATTAGTCATCGTTTAAATAGCATTTTTCCTTGAATCTTTGAGGGTACTCGTGTGATTAACAAGATGGCGGTTTTTTAATTCATTTGTTTCGATTTTAAAAAAAAATGACAATTAAATATGAGCGGTGATGCATTAATTTTGAAAAAAAATATTCATTTGTCATTCCGCGATTTTAAATTGATTTCCTGTGTATTTACGATAATTTTTTTCGTGTTTTCATAAGCAATTTAACATTTAAATTATAATAATATATATGGAATCTCGCCGTCGCAGAAAGGTTTAAGACACCTCACTATTTGTTGGCGAGCTGTCGCTTTGTCTTGCTTAACTTATTTTATTTGTAAATAGCTATTTAAAAACATCTACAATATAAATATTTAATTAACAACATCAATCTTCAGCATAACAATGTAAACTTAATTTTCTAAACAGTGAATGAAATCGATAAACAAATCTAAAAGGAATCGAAAACGTGAGATTTATCACAAAAAGTAATATTTATGCAATATTATATGATAATTTTAATTTTAAAGCATGACAGTTCACACTATTGTCTAATGGTGATAATGTGATGACAACAGCTGAATTTTATTCACAAACGATACTCCTTATAAGTAAACCGAGGTCGCCGTTCGTGTATTATAGAATATTAATAATATATAATACATTACGGAATGCAAATTCAAAACCCATGATCCATAGCACGTGATGGGTTCATCGTAGTGTTTGAACTATTGCTCCATCTGCAATAGTTAACATCTCACACATGAGATATACGTGCACGATGCAATTCCAAGACCGAATTCGTATTCAGATATATTTTTTTATGCAAGTGAAGACTGCATTTGATTCATTTCATATGCGTTCGCATCGAGAATTGCAATACCATAGATTGAAACTATGGATTTAGTCATGTATGGTAAAGAAACACAAAGGAATCGCCGTTCGTCTCATAATACTAATTGACAGAATCAGACATAATAGTGAATATGGTTGTTATACCTTCAGAATTTTATGGATATGAAACTCTTGCCAGAAATAGGAACCGTGTTCGTAGTATCGACAGTCGAGGAACACAAGAACTCATAACAGTTAGTTACCCTTTGATGCTCTGCGATTTAATCGCGCAGAATTAAGTCTCTTTATTGTTTATGCTGATTTAATGGATTATTTGTGAAGAAATTATTTTTGCGAAACGCTCATAATAAGATAATAAAGAGACATATTTATACAAATATATAAATCTGCACGTAAATCTCCGAATCAATGACGCAAAACGTGATTAAATCATATTAAACTAATATTGCCCTTCGGTTTTTTTTTTGTAATTTAATACGTCGCACATATAAATAGTATGATTGGCACATTTTTTACGTATCATAGTTATCGGGGACAAGTTCACTAGCGAATATTTTCAACAATGACAATGCAGGCGGCAGAGGTCTCAGCAATTTAAGAAAACGACAATGGCACTGGAAAATTTTGATTGCTGCGTTTACACAGCATTTAACTTCTAGATGCGTTTATCTACTTAATTAAGACCACAAAAAATAAGTTATATTAAATTCATCTCACCTTTAAAATGTAGCAGCCGATTATATGTATATATCACAATTTCTTTGTACGAAATATAATTACACAACCCAAAATTTTCAATGAATGTTTCAATGCGATATTGAAAAACGCATTTTCTTTCTGAAAATCATTTTTTTTCTTATATATGGACCCACTTTACTATCGACCGACTATCATTGAAAAACCGATTTTCATAAAATTACGATTTTAAACTGTATCATCGAATGGCGCACTTCTACACTCCTCAGCGTTCAGACGTTGGACGCAAATTGATTCGCAAAATTAAATGTAGGAATGTGACGAAGTTTTAATTGCTTATATTGGCACACATCAATCATATACCAGGGCTTTGTAAATGATTCATCCTAAAATTGTAATTCGAATCAGTAAAATCATCACTTTGATTCATTGTCAACGCGACAAATGTAAATTTCCAACAGTAAACAAATAATATGATACGTCTAAAAATAATATTTAATTTATTTTTTATATGATCAAAATCAAAAACATTAAATAATATTAAATTAATATGTCAATTATGAATAATAAATAAATTGACAATTCCTGAAGACGTGTAAAAAAATATCAATTCTGAATTTCTTAGAAATACTTCCATCTATTGGCTGAATCAAAAACTATTATAAAATTCTATGTATTCTATGAACATAGCAAGTAAATTTAAATTTATTTTACCCTATAAAATAAAATAATATCGGTGCATATTAATATATATATATATAATTTTATTTTATACGTTTCATCCTGTATCATTTTTCATGTAGTCTAATTAACTCTTGTAAATTAGGCTTCACAAAGTTCAACGCTGATTTCTTTTTATTATGCATTTGATTTAGTCGTTGACTTGACCATCCGCAAACGATCCTTGAATGACTTGCTTAACTTGGAGAGAGTTCATATGGCCGAAAGAAGACATTCTTTTAATTCTACTGGAAATATATCTGCTACTATGTTGTATATCGCTTGCGGTGTTGCCATTAAAAAAGAAAATGCTTAAACATCGACCTTGTATTCAACTAAAGCTAATACTACGTGCCAGAAATCCATACTCAGGAGCTGTTTTTTAGCTGAGAAAATAATAGTTATCGACCTGATCCTAATTTACACTTTTTAACATTCGTCCGAACTCGTCTGTTGAATGGGTTCAACGTACTCTTTTAACCATTTTTGATCCATTCGAAAATGAAGAAAATCTTACCCTGGGAGACGTCCACGATGTAATTTTTCCTTAAAATCAGCCAATTAAATCGAATATTGACTTAATTGTGATCTTAATCGGTCGTTATTTTCTTCGTAAGTCTTATATTACACGCATTCCCAAAAAAATATGCTAGTGATTAAAAGGGTAAATTTTATTTTTAGGGAAACACGTTAAATGCGCTCTGACTAATAAACAATATTATTTTGGGCTCCCACTTTTCCTATAAAATTTATTTTTTATATATAAAGTATTATAGATAGTTTTCATTGCTATATTTTTCAAAGTATATTTGTATTGTTATTTCCTGAAAATTTGTATTTTGTCGTCAATTGCGCAATTTGGTTTTGGTCTGTGCGTGTTGACAAGTGGCCGGGACATGGCCGCGCCGGCGGTTGTTAGGGCTGCGGCGGGCGAGTGCGCGCGATGGCGTAGGACCGCCAGCAGCGCGGAGATGGCCGCGCCCCCCGCGGCGCCCGGGCCCAGCCGCGCACAGGTGCGCTCCGCCCCCGCCTCGTCCTCCCCCCCGCCACCTGTGGCGCATTATTTTCTCTCCACCTGTCAACCGATCAATTGACGTATAGATATTTTCCCTGACGAAAAATTGTGCAAACATACGATGGTATTACCGATGTATCAATCTGCTGTCTTTGTGTTATTCGAGATGTCCCTCGACAGTGCGGTGTCGAATTAAACAGTGAAACACGTGCGGCGCAAATTCCTCGTGTCCCACTTCGATAATATGAAACCTTCGGGTTAATGCATTTGCTCCTATAAATATTGACCATGTCGTTTTCCCGATTTGAATTAATCCTACGATAAAAAACGATTATTCAAATTATATATTGATTGGTACTGTTGACCTAAATATCAAAGGAAATGAAATGACACCGTCCAATATGGATCTTAAAAACATGTTTTTTTAGAACCGCGATCGAATACAGACGTATGGTAAAACGTATTTCATAATAATTCAACGATAAAAATATTATTATGCCGGTGAATCGACATTACGGTCATTATAAACAAATAAATTCTTATTCTTTTACGAATGCTTCATAAAGACACTATTCTCTATTAAAATATTACACATTTTTATGATATTTATCCGTATTAATAGTGACGTGAAGTTTCTTATGTGATTCTATTAAGAATTTTATTGGAAAATATGTCGGAATTTACTAGATCATATGAAAAATATATGCATATGGCAAAAAAATCATTTGCACTTATGCTATATTAATATTCACGTGTATAATAATTCATTTTAGTTGTGAAAATGTAATGTATTAATAAATCTAGTTAACCCTATAAATATTAATTTATATAAAGTGATTACATCATTCTCATTTAAAAATAAGATTAATACTCTAGGAATATTCTGAACAATGATCCCCAGATTGCTCGCTGAGATGACTTAGTCTATAAAATATTGGATAGCATGATGCGGCTAATTTTAAAATATTTGCGCTCAACATTATGCATACAGAATTCAGTGGACATTTAGATGAATTAGCATAATTAATACAACAGTTAATTGTTTTCTTGATTTTTCTTTGTGTCTCCTAACTGCGACTATGGAGGAATATCATATACACGCCGAAATATTCAAAAAATATGATCTTTCTTCGGTTTGATGTCTGTCTGTTCCAATTTGAGTTTTTTTAAAATATGTGTTCATATAAAATAGCAAAAATATAGGTGGTATGAATGATCAACAGGTTAAACGAAGCTTAATTGTGTATTTCCATGTGTATGAAGATCATTTGGTTGTCAGCATCTGAAAAAAGAGCAAAACTAAAGATCGATAATTGACAGCGGAATCGATTTATCAAATTAATTCTCTTTTTCTGCGCGTTATACATTTTTTTTATTCAAAATTCGATACCTAATTATTTTAAATGATGCGAAATGCGATTTTGCTTTTTTTATTCCGCACTTTTATAATAATTTAATATGAATTTCATATTTTTAAATTTTAGGCTGATCAAAATGATTGCAATAATATGTCATTGGAAGAAAATTCTATTGTACATGAACTAATTACAAAAATTCTCGATGAACCGCCAGACGCAGATATTAAGGATTTACCAAAATCGTGAGTTTGCACTAAGATAAAAATATATCAAATAATTTTTAAATAAAATGAATCGTTTTATCAATTCTTTTTCAGTACTTCAAAACTTAGAGGTGTTGGTAACGATCAAAATTATAATAATGTGCCTAAATCGACAATGGGATACCCACCTTTACATTACGGTCAAATGGAACCCCATAACTACAAGGCTGATAATTCATTCTTTAAAGGATTCGAATCTCCGATAACGAACGATGTATACTGGAATGAATTTAATAATGGCAAAAATTTCCGTCAAAATTGTGATTTTACATCTAATAAGCCCATAAATTTCCCTAATGGAGAACAGCTGGCTGATAACAACTTTGACGCCATGAACTTTGAACTGAATAACGCTTTTATTGATTATAGTACTCCGGCAATGAGCAATACATTATCTGAAAATGATTTAAATCTACTAATGCTCGCTACACAGCAAGTTCGGTTATCCAACAATTATAATAATAAATTGGCAAACAACAGTCCATCCTCGATGTATATGGATAAACAAGATTTTGATACATATCCTAATAACACTAACAATTACTTGGGTATTAACAATCCGTCGTCACATGGACATATTCCAGAGACAAATTTTTCATCCCAATCTCTAAAGCAAGATATGTCCGATATCAATTTAGGTTACGACAGGAGTTTAATGATACCTTTAGTTGATTTAACCGAACAAATATCGATGCCATCCATGAGAAGACAAATGGCGCCATCTCTATTTCAACAATTAGGCTCTTATAACACAAACACTCCGTTCAACGAACTGGGCGATTGGAATAATAGATACGACATCAGCAATACAATGCCGTTGAACATCGAAGTTGAGCCTGTTAATGAAATATTGCTGGGCAAAAACGCATTTGTGGACCAAACAGCTGGTAATGTAAACCAACGAACAAACTTGCCGAATTACTATTCTAATAAAGTTGATAGCAGAAGTTTCATAAATATGCCGCCGTTGATAGTCGAGCACGGAGTCTCTAATAATAAGCATCAGCATTATTCTACAAACAAAACGGAAGCCCTACAAAATTTAATGAAAACAAACACACAACAATTTCAAGACGAAAATTTGTCTCAAATTATAAATCAACACCCCATGACAACTCACTCTCACATGAATAAAAATAATATGTATCACGTTTCTCCGAAAGAAAACTTTTACGACAAAAAGATTATTCAAAATTCGCCTAACAATATGAATAGTCAAAATATGAATCATATCAATCAGTGTCTCGGCAGTAATAATGCCGGCAATATAAAAAAGAATTCGCCCTTCTTCGAGTACGGAAAGTACAAAAATGAAAATATGTATCGTACACAACCGTCAGAAATGGCGGGTATGCGTAATAACGTGGATTTCGGTAACTACATACCACAGAATCATCACAAGCTTTCTTATCCGCCGCGAATCGATATGAGCAACAATTATAAAAAATCGCACGAAAGATTTCCGTATGGTCCAAGTGGTGCCAACAATCCGCACCAAATGTATATGGATGAAAATAGAATCAACGGAATGGGAATACCGCCAATGGGCCTACCTCCATTAAACTTACCGCCGCCACTAATGCCAAATGTTGTAGGTGGAATGTTTCACACTCCGCCTATTGATTCATTCTCGCCGGGAAATTTAAGAAACGCAAGGTAATTTTTTTTTATTCTTTAATAATATTGGACTAACTCGGAATTAATGTCTTGTTTAATATATGAAACTTAATCTCAAATTTTTAACTGTTTATTAAACTAGCTGTGCTGATGCAGTTTATTTGGGATCCCAAGTTTTTGATATTTTTAGGATAACTCATTTAATATAAATCCTACATGCCACAAACTTTTTGTATTTGTATAAAAAAATCTAAAGAATAAATATTGTAAATAATCATAATCATAGCCCTATTGTCGAGCCCTGGGCTCATCCAACACCCAATGATGTAGTGTCCCTCTGTACACTGTTCAGCCACCTCAGCCTTTATCTTTCTCTCCTCCGGGGATAAGAAGGCTTGTTAAGCCTTTCGGTGGCTGACTGTCCTTGCATCCTTGATACGTGACTGGTCCACCGGAGTCTGGCCACTCTGATGACGGCTGTCACTGGTATAGTCAGTACAGCTCCTTGTTGCTTCTGATATTTTTCCTCGTTGCTCGTCTCAGAATTCTCCTCTCTAGGATATCCTGTTGTTGCTCAAAGTGTTTTGTCAAAGCCCAACATTCAGATCCATGTGTTCCACGGGCCTGATGAGGTTCATGTAGACCTTGACTTTGGTCTTCTTTGAGAGGAATCTGGACCGTAGATGCTTATGAAGTCCAAAGTAGCACCGGTTTGCCAGCTTGGTTCTTCATCGTACTTCCGAATTGATTTCATTGTTATTTGTGATAAGTTAGCCGAGGTATGTGAATTCCCGGATTGCTTTGAAGCTGTACTCTTCGGCTCTTAGGGTTTCAAGGATTCGTCCTTGGCATATAGGCATGTATTTTGTCTTGCTCTCGTTGATCTACAGTCCCATACCACTTCCACTCTCACTATTCGCTGGCATGCATCCTTGAGAGACGCTCGAGATCTGGCCACAATGTCTATGTTTCAGGATAAGCAAGAAACTTCACCGATTTATTAAAAATGGTGCCAGCTGTTTCGAATGCTATGTTAAACAGCAAGAATGTTAGAGCCTCGCCCTGTCTCAAACTCCAGTGGGTCTCAAATTCTTATTCTAACTCAGATTGAACACGGACTTTGCATCTGACCTCCGACATTGCAAGCTTTACCATATTTATCAACTTTTGAGGAATGTTGAGATTCCTCACCTCTAGGCCGGTAAAATGTGTCATATGCGGATTTGAAATCTATGAGCAGGTAGTGCTGTAAAGAGAAAATTTGGTGAGTCCTTGACCTTCCGAGGAGTGATTATTCCTTTCATTCCACACAAATAACAACAATTTTTTGTATGCAGTGAGGCTTTCGGGGTTGATATTGCTTATTATCCAAGGGTAAACCAACGTTTTTTTTTTTCTTCATAATGTTCAAGTATAGAACCCATTTCTCATTTTGATTAACCCTTTCAGTGCGGGGCGCATGACGTACATGCGCAAACAAATCGTGTCCA